>OY282558.1:410592552-410717552 GCA_958295665.1 Tipula vernalis
TACCATATGTTCATACAGGTTTTAGAATTTGTTTGTATAACAGCAGTTTATTAAGAATTGCCAGTTCAGATTGTCTCCCTAGGAGCCAATGCATTTTTCTAAATTGTATGTTTAGTTCCTTCCATCTAAGTTTAGCATCTAAAGTCATGCCAAGATATTTAGCAGTGTTCGCATGCGGTACTACTATCGAGTTTATCATTATTGGTATATGATTAACTTTTAGATTTGTAAAGTTTACTTGAATTGATTTTGCTTCATTTAATTTAATTCGCCATTTCTTTGTTCAATTATATATCAGGTTAGTAGCCTTCTGTAATTTACTAGTGGAGTCATTGATGTTTTTTGCTGTTGCAAGTATGGCCGTGTCATCGGCAAAAGTCGCCATTGTTGCTTCTGTAATTGGTATATCTCTAGTATACAGGAGATAATGGATTGGCCCAAGAACACTTCATTGAGGAACTACTGCTGTTACCCTTTTTAGTTGGGAGTATTCATTATCATACTTTACTCGGAAATGCCTCTCTGATATGTATGATTTTAGAATTTGAAAAAATTGCTCCGGAAGATCTCGGTGAAGTTTGAATTCTTTGCCAAATGCTTGCGCTACATCAAGGAATATAGTTGAGCATATTTGTTTACTTTCTAATGATTTCTCTATTACATCAGTAATTCGATGTACTTGTTCTACCGTAGAATGTTTTTCCCTAAATCCAAACTGATGTGAGGGGATAAGATTCCTTTCTTCGATAATTGGTTTTAATCTTTTAAGAAGAACCTTTTCAAATAGTTTCGATAATGTTGGTAGCAGAGAAATTGGCCTATATGAAGCTTTATCGTTCGGAGGTTTGTTCGGCTTAAGTATCATAATTACTTCTGCAACTTTCCATTGTCTTAGTACATATCTTAGTCGAAATGCTACATTGATTATATGCACTAGTTTCCTCAACGTTTTCTCCGGTAACACTATTATTATCTAACCCGTTATGAGATCATATCCTGGAGCCTTATACGCATTCAGATTATTCTTGATTTCCCATTTTAGTTCTTTCAATGTTATAGGTGTAATTTTTATTTCATCCTGTTTATTTATCGGGGTAATATTTTCCTCTTCCGTTTGTTTTGGGTAAGGTTGGAATGTTTCTTCAAGGTGATTTGCAAACAAATCTGCTTTTTGTTTAGCATTTCGAGCCCAATTTTCTTAATTTTTAATTGGAGGAACCTGAAGTTTGGGTCTTTTAAGATTCTTTGTTGCTGTAAATTCTAATCCAACTGTCTAGAATTTTTCTTTATTTGAACAATGAAACACTCGTTAATAATTAAGTGAACTGACTGACCATAATTTTATTTTTCTTGCGGTTTTTATATACACAATTAACAAAAGAAAATGTAATAAAATATTGTTGCGTCGGCGTAAATATTTTTCCCACCAAAGCAAGAGCATATAAAAAATGAAGCGACTGTATCATATTTACATAGACGTTTTGCATTGTCTATGCACATCAAATATCATCCGGTCACACGCTCTATAAATGTTTGCTTTGGTGGGAAAGACCCTATTCATGATTGAACATATTCCCGGGCGGCTGGGAAGATTTAATTACGCTGTAGCGTCCACTGATTGAGGTTGCAGTGGAGCTAATGGGCGCCGGCGTCGGATGTAAGCTATGATCCAGATTGTTCCGACGATGCAAGCGCTCCAGAACAGAATATGAATCATGGTGTAGTGATGAACATGATGTTGATTTTGGTTGGTTACGAACTCGTTCCTATGGATCAGTTGCTCATTTTCCAGAACAGCTGCTATCTCATCTTCCAATTTTTTAATATCCAATCCGGAGACGAGATCAAATTCGGCGTCATCACGTACCTTGGTTTTGATGTGATTTCCAAAATTTTGCAATTGCTTGGTAGTGGTAATACCCGAGTTTGATTTTTGAAAGGCCTTGCTTATACTGTTGGATGCTGTGCCCACAGCTACAATATATAAATTAAATCCCTGTCACGCAATATGCAGCCTGCATCGATGCTAATTATTCCTTGAAGAGTGTGTGGACTAGATTGGGATCCACATAAGACATCAACCGTGGTTTCGGTGGGAATTGTATAAATCCATTGATTTGGTGCCTTCAGGGGAATCCATCTGTTCGTTGAATTGCTAGTTTGAAAGCTGCAGTATTGTTCAAGCGTGGATTTCCGCTGCAGGATGGCTATCTCGCACCTACCGTTGTTAGTGAATGCGTTGAAAACTGGTGATGTCTCGCATAAGAAATGAGATGAGGACATACTCTGGCAACGAGATAGTTGTTCCGTAGAGAAAAATGCAAAATGTTCGCGATGGCTGTCCATGGCCAGATATTCAGTTGAAGTTACTATGCTTAACTGTGTGTTGTCATGCAGAATGTCTACCACGGCGATTACGGATTTAAGCAAGTACTCCGTCGCGAACGCCAGTGGGATGATGATTTCGATGATCACGTTTTGCTTGGTCATTCTGCTTCTGACTGTTAGATTCTGATATACGTGTATTAAATCAGACAATTGGTGACCAGGGACGTTGATTGTTGTTGGTACATGTTGCCGAATCAGCGAAAGTTGTTCTTCTAATTGGTCGGGTGTGAGAATGGCGGGATGCAAAATCTCATGATGCACGGAGTACACTATATCAAGTAGACTGTGTTGGGTGTCTTCCAAGTTCTGTAGGATCAAGGTTAACTCGATTACATTCATCAACACAGAGCGAACCCTGTCCTCATAAGTTCGGTACTCTTGTACCACTGTTATTTCTTGCCTTAATCGCCTCTGCTCTTGTAATAGGTTGTTTATGGACATCGCGGTGAGGTTGGAATTATGCTTTATCAATTTTACCGTGTTGTCTATTATCGATGTTTGATTCTGTATTAATTTCATTAGATGATTTTCGTTGTTGTTGATCATCTCAAACTGGGATTCGTATTGAGCAGCATCACGTTGCGACAAGATTCCAAATATATCGCCCAACGCAATCCCCAGCGTATCTCCTAGTCCTCGCTTGGATCGCTTGCGCTCCTTATTGCTATCTTCTAATAGCTTGTTTTTTGTTATGAGGTTGTTGAGTCGCCATTGCAAATGTTGTAGGGTAGTGTTGCAGTTGAATCTTTGCAGATCTCCACAAGCTCCTTGTAGGTGGACCACGGCTTGCTTGCAGTTTTCTACTTCTGTCCAATAGTCGGTCAAGTTGTAAAATATTGCAAGTTTCCATTTCATGGCGACGGCTTCTAAAGTTCCCATTTCCTCAAAATGTATGCCTAATGGATGGTCGAAGGGGTGTATGTTAGTGGTACCATGCGTCAAACCTAGTATGGTACAAACTGATAATAACGCTAAGGCTAAATTGGTGGCTTTAATTCCACGTTTAGATCTTCTAGGCGGTTGTTTCTTGATAGGTGGAGGCTCGTTGTTGGCATCTTCGACTTCTGGGATGTCTGACTTCTCCGATTCTATGGGAAGCTTGCACAGTTTGGTGATTGGTCGTTTGAACACATTGTCCTTACATTTAACAGTAACTACGCGAACTAGACCATCAGCGCCAGCTTGAGTCTCGATAATTCGACAAAATTTCCAATATGTTGCCGGGAGTTGGTCGTCTTTTAAGTGGACTAAATCGTTTATCAATAGATTTGTTTGCGGTGTTTTCCATTTGCTTCTTTGTTGCAGTTGGTGCAAATATTCAGCTGACCATCTTTTCCAAAAGTCTTGTATCATCCGTTGTACTAGATGCCATCTTGTGGTTAGAGGCATATTTTCGACTATAGCAGAAGGTTGGCTCTTGAGAGCTTCCCCGATCAAAAAATGGCCAGGGGTTAATGCTTTAAGATCAGATGGATCATTGGTCAGCGACGTCAATGGCCGTGAATTTAGGCAGGCCTCTATTTGAGGGGTTACGGTACTTAACTCTTCAAACGTAAGAGTAGTGGCTCCTATGACTCTTTTCAAGTGACCCTTTACAGATTTAATTCCGGCTTCCCAAATGCCCTCAAAATGAGGAGCGAATGGTGGTATGAAATGCCAAGTTGTCTCGCCGATGGATATTGCATTTGCTATCTCAGTTGGCAATGTGGTCAGGGCGATGCGGAGATTCTTCCTCATTTGGGTATCGGCTCCAACAAAATAGGTGCCATTATCCGAGTACAGATCCGTGCATAAGCCTCTTCGTGACGTGAATCGTTGGTAAGCGGTAATAAAAGCATCTGTTGTTAAGCTGCTAGCTATTTCTATATGCACGGCCTTGGTTACCATGCAAACAAATAGGGCTATGTATCCCTTGTAAGATTTATGACCTCTGCCTTTTGTTGTTCTCAGCTGAATAGGTCCCGCATAATATATTCTGGTTTTAGCGAATGGTCTGCCTGGCCACACTCTGAAGCCTGGAAGATCACCCATAAGTTGCCTCGCGTTGTGTTGTTGGTGACGGAAGCATATGACACATTTCTTTATCACGAATCGTACAGCTCGCCTTCCATCCAGTATTCAATATCTTTCTCTTAAGTGTGATAGCGTCAGCTGTACTCCACCATGCAACATTAACTTGTGTGCCCTTTCGATGAGTTTCCGCGTGATTGGATTGTTTTTGCCCAACATAATGGTATCTTTGGTGGCTGTTGGAATGTTTGCGTTTTGCAGGCGCCCTCGCATTCGCAATACGCCATTGTCGTCTAGAAATGGATTCAAAGATAGAAGCTTGCTGTTGTTCGGCAGTCGTTTTGCGTTTCTCAGACATTTGAGTTCCTGGTAGAAGTCTTCCTCTTGACTCGTGCGGAATATAATGGTTTCTGGTGTAATCGCCTTGAATGACGGAATTTTCCGTGCAACCCGATTGATGAACGTTGCACAATTTGCCACCACTCGTTTTAATTTATCATAACTGGAAATTCTTTGAAATAATTCCAACCAAACGTTGGTTAAGTTCGTTACAGTGGTTAGTGTTACCTTCTCCTCGTAATCCTCAGGGAGATAGACTTGTGGATCCACCTCATTGTTTTGCTTGACGGCTTTCGAGAGTTGCCAGTGGGTTGCATCTTGTTGCAGAAACGCTGGCCCGTGCCACCATAACTTGCAATGGATTAATTTTCTTGGAGATGCTCCTCGAGAAGCGAGGTCAGCGGGATTCTCGCATGATCGTACGTGATGCCAAGTGGCTGTTGGTAAATATTGCCTTATACAGTAAATGCGGTTTGCTACAAATGTTTTGAAGCGCCTTGGTTCTCCCTTAACCCAGCTTAATGTGATGGTCGAATCGGTCCAAGCGTGCATTTCACATTCACTTAGTTGCATTGCTAGTTGGACATGCGTTAATAGTTTTGCTAATAGTCTAGCTGCGTTTAACTCCAATCGAGGAATTGACAGCTTCGTTTTGATGGGGGCCATCCGCGTTTTTGCCATAACAAGATTAGTGGGTACTTGTCCTGCCTCGTTGGTAGTCCTGCAATATACTACAGCGGCATATGCTAGTTCGGATGCGTCGGCAAAGCCATGTAGTTCCTTCCTAGTGTTCCTTGTTGTATTGACCCATCTAGATATTTTTATGTCCTTTACAGCGGGCAATTCGTTCTTGTAGATAAACCATTTTTTGCCTATTTCTTCTGGTAGTTGTTCGTCCCAATCGATCCCGGAGATCCACGTTTCCTTCATCAAAATCTTGGCAGCAATGGTGATGGGCGCTAACCAACCGACCGGGTCAAACAATTTTGATGAGTCGGCCAAGAGCGGTCGTTTAGTGGCCGTGCCCTCAGACATATCCAAATTGTCTGCGTGGAACTCAAAGGTGTCCTTAGGATTATAATGAATTCCCAAGGTTTTGATGCAATCGCTTAGTTTTAACAGCACGTTTCCGGTGGTTTGCAAATCGGTTGGTATTTGCATTAATAACTTCTTACTATTGGAGGACCACTTCCTTAGTTTCAGTCCACTTTTCTCGGAGATCCCCATTAGCTCTTGAATCATAGCCGAGCCATGATCTATGCTGTCGCTTCCTGTCAGCAAATCATCTACGTAGAAATCAGATAATATAGTTTCGGACGCGATAGGAAATGATCGCCGTTCGTCTTGAGCTAATTGCCTTAATGCGCGCACGGCCAGAAAGCTGGCGGCTGTCGTGCCATAAGTGACCGTTTTTAACCTATAAGTGTCTATGGGGTTTGTTGATTCCGTTCTCCATAGAATGAGATGATAATTCCTATCTTGCTCGTCAATCCACACCTGCCGATACATTTTCTCTATATCGGCCGTCAGTACATGCTGATGTTTACGCCAACGAAGGATAATGTCCGCCAAATCTTGCTGGAGCTTCGGGCCGATAATCATTTTCTCATTAAGGGATGATCCATTTGTTGTTTTGGATGATGCATCGAACACTACCCGCAGTTTGGTCGAAGTGCTATCCTGCTTCGTTACGCCATGGTGTGGGATGTAGTAAATATTATGGTTGACGTGCTCTTCTACCTTCGGCAGCAACTCCATATGACTTAAGTCCAAATATTCTCGCATGATATTTTGATACAATTGTTTAAACGGGACGTCTTTTTTAAACCTTCTCTCTAGTTGTAATAAACGAGCGGTAGCCGTTTTCTTAGATTCTCCTAGCTGTGGGGGATCCTCCCTGAACGGAATTCTCACCGTGTACCTGCCGTCACCGTTTCGTTGTAATGTTGACGAAAAGTATTCCTCCGCTCTCTGTTCTTCTTCGGTATGGACCCTTTCAACTGGAATATTGTCATTTTCCACTAAGAGTTTTAGTTGGTTCTCGATGGCTTTAGTAGTCACCATGGTGAGCTTTTCTCCAGGCCGTTGACCCATGTTACCCATCAAAATCCAGCCAAACTCAGTTTCTTGGGCCATCGGATCGTTGGGACCCGATTTAATTATGTTGTCGATAGCTATAGACGTATAGTTGTCGGCGCCAATTATTAGGTCGATAGGTTGTGGATGGTTGAACAGCGGATCGGCCAATCTTAGTCTATCCAGGTGAGTCCATTTGCTGTTGTCAACTTTGTCTTGAGGAAGTTGATGATCCAGATTGTCGAATACTAGTGCCTCGATGGTTAAGCTGAAACTCCCAGGGAAGTTGGGTAGTAGCGTAGTGTTGACAACATGCCTGCATACTCCAGCGGCTTGGCCACCAATACCGGAAATTTTTATATTAATTTTCTTCTTTTTGCAATTGAAATGATTTGCAGCTCTGGATGATATTAGCGTAGCCTGAGATCCAGGATCTATCAGGGCTCGCAATGTTACGAGCTGACCATTGGCGGTTGATGCCTGGACTACGGCAGTTGGTAATAACACTGCGGGTGTTTGCTGCACCACGAAAGTTTTCGAAACCTGCTCGGTTTTCGATGTAGAGTTGTTGCAATGCAGGAGAGTGTTGTGTTTACTGTTGCATACTACGCAGAATTCGATAACGGAACATTTCAACTTATCATGACCTTCCAGACATCGCACGCAGAGTTCTAGATGATTGACCAATTTAGCCCTCTCCAACGTCGGCATGTTCTTGAAGCGTGGGCAAAACTCTAGTTTGTGATTTCCGTTACAATTGGGTACCACACAGCGTGCTGAAGTTGTTGCGATATTTACACGTTTGAGTGGTTGTGCGACGGGTTGATGTGGTATTGTTACAGGCTTGCTTTTACCCATAGCTTCTAAAGACTGGAATCGCCGTTCTAAAAATTCAAACAGCATGCTCAATGTTGGGATTTCCTTGGGCTGTTGCAGATTTGTCTCAAATTGCCTTATTGATTCTGGATCTAGCCTTTTGGTGATTTCAAATACCACCAATGCTTCAAATGCTGACTCCAGTTCGAGTTGCTGAATATTATGCAACACTTCCTTTAGCGTGTCATGCATCGAGCGAATAGCTGGGGCCGTTGCTTGTTGCAGCGTAGTCATCGACAGCAATGAACTGAAGTAATTGCTGGACAGCAACCTCTTGTTGTCGTATCTGGCCTTTATTACTTCCCACGCCATATCATAATTTTCCCCTGTTGCGCCCAGATGAGCGATGAGTTGAGCTGCACCCTTTTGTACTTTAGATTTTAAGTAGGTCATTTTCACTGTGTTGGACAATGCGTCGTTGTTATGCACTAGCTCAATGAACAGCTCCTTGAACGAGGTCCAATTCTCGTAGTCGCCATGGAAAGATGGTATTTCAACTTGTAGCAACTTGACTTTATGTTCTACGGGAGTTTTACTGGTGAAACGTTCTACCAGCTGGCACTGTTGTAATCGTATTATGGTGTTTTCGACTTTATTTTTGATTGTGCCGTAGTAATCTTCGACGAAATAATTTGTTGTTTTGTCTTCGTCATCCGTTTCTACCATTATTGTTGTGCGCAGTTGATAGACATCATTCATTTGTGTTTGCAATTGATTGACTTTCAGCTGAAGGTATTCTTTCGAATAATTTCCTTGATCCAATCTGCCTGTGATTGCGTATATTTCTTGATGCAGTTGACGCATGTAGAAATCCTGTCGCTTGAACACTGGATTTTACTTGAATGTGATAACGAATCAAGTTTCTTATGAGGTGTAGGATTGTTTGATGGTTGATTGCCCGTGTCTGAGCTTGGCCCCGGATTTCGTTGATGGCTATCCGAAAGAAGGGCGTTATCGTTGGAATCAGGCTGAGAAACTGTTGCCCAGGCTATGTTTTCGACCGATGTATCCGTTGGGGTGCTCGGAAGTTCTACGTTCAAGCACTAGCGCATGTCTGTTAGAAGCCACGTGCATTTATCCTGTGTTTGTTGTCTCGTAGAACGATAAGGGTGCGAGTTCTCTATTGGCGGTGATATCGCCAGAATCTTCTCATCATTTGTAATGAAATCCTGATGTGCAGCCTTCACGTATGCTATTTTCTTATCCAAATAGCTTTTGGTTTTTCGCGAATTACCGTCCTTTTTGTAATTGGTGAGCAGTTGACTTATGTTGTTGGTAATCTCATGGTGTGCGAGCAGTAATTGTTCCATGTTTTGACGTAAATCTCGAATGGCCTGTTGTAGATTGGCTGAATGTGATGAGCTGCTACCGTTCGTTGGTGGTTGGCGCAAAACCCTTGCGTCGATGATTTACTGTGACTTGAGTTGAGATTCATAGTGTAGAATATTTTATTTATTTGCCGGTTTATTGTTGTTGTTCGGCTCGAAGGACCATGTAAAGTACTAATTTTGTACTACTACTAATTGTTTCATCCATTTCTGAAAAATACCGTAATTTGTTATTCCCAGTATATTAATCGTAGGTGGGACCTGTTTGCATTGGCATTTTTAAAGTGGGTTTGAATTGGCTCAACTTCTGGTGATGATTTAGCTTTCCTCTTACTTGGGTTGGATTCTTTTCTTATTTTCTTATTTGCTCTCTTGGCTTTGTGTAGTCTCCAATTGGTTTCGCTTTCAAGCTCATCTTTATCAGTGTGATATTCATCTTGTTCTCTGAGTACTTGAAATTGGTTGTTCATTAATGCTAAGTTTCCAGCGATTTTATTTGTATTTACTGTTTCCTTTAGCATAATGTTTTCTTTTTTTAACATGTCAACTTCATTGTTCAGCTGCGCGATTAACTTCTCCATTTGCTCAAATTTATTTATTAACTCCGCGTTGTTTATTTTAACTGTTTGTGCACTTTGCGTGACTTTAGAAGTTTGCTTGAGAGTTGTATGCTTCATAGAAGAGATATTTTCCTTCCCATTTTAAGTTCACTCAGCATTGTGTTGCTCGCTGACGGTGGAGTTGAAGGTGGTATTCTACGAAGTGCCGTACTTCTCCCACCAAAGGGCCTTACTTGTATATCTTGTTCTGTGCTTCCAGTAATAACAGGAAAAGAATCAGCCAGATATTGCAATGACGTTATTTCACTTGCTGCAGCGTGCTGAGACATTGTGGTCGATGGATTTCGACGACTGGGAGCCCACTCGCTCACTCCCAAAGGCCACCGGTACCGAGTGTCCGGATCCTTGCACCGTAAATTTTTCTTCTTCGCTACCCATGGTTGGTTTTTAATCAGGGTGTCCTTCCCTTAGCATTTTATGCCTACTGCCAGGCCAGAAATCAGCCGCCCCTTGCATGAGGAACAGACGCTGTAAGGGCATCCCCCTATCCGCCATATGGGGACGCGCCTGATAAGAGAGTTGCAACTCCCACGGGTCTTAAAAATGATCCTGAAAATTATGTCAACTCACAAATCAATATCTAATTAACCTCTTGAATTAATCATCAATCTCAATTTACCTCCACCTCAATTTAGAACTCAAGTCCAACTCACTCTCAATGCGATGCTAAGACGCAATCACTAAATCAACCGACCACCCAACTCCTAATCATAATTACCAATTACCTAAAAATTAACTTTCAGATCAACCCTTAACCTAACTATAAATGAAACCCCCCAATGACTAACCAACTCCTTACTTAATCGCAACATAAGCTAAATTAACCCTAACTCAACTTCAATTGAACTTAGGTAGATTTAACTAAACCTCAACCTTCTACTCAACTTGACAATCAACAGCCAACTCAATCGCGAAATCAACTCTAATCAGAACCTACAAGCGTGTAGTGACCAAACGCATATCAACTCAATCTAACTCCCCACTAAACCGTCAACTTGACCCCATATTAACCTCCAACCGAACCCTCGCTCTATTCATATCAATTTCAAGTCAAATCGTATTCAAACCTCAATCCAACCCTACACTCAACCATAACTCAACTCTAGCGCAAGCTTCAACTACACCCCAAGTCAACCTTCTACTCAAACCCAATCTCAAAGTTGAACTCGGATTCTAAATCAACACAGTTTGAAAACTAATTGCGTACATGGACTAATCACCACCTTACCCCCGACTCAACCCTGAAATAAATCCCCAACTGAACCCCATAGCACAAACAAAACTCAGCACTCTAATCGGCAGCAATTCAACCACCAACGCAACCCGCCGAGCTGAACTGCTCACTAAACCGTACCTCAACCCAAACTCAACTCTAACTCAATCGTCAACTAAACCCCCAAACCAGCATATATAAAAAATCACTCAACTGGTCACTACAACCTAATTTAACATAACCGTAAATTCAACGCCCAACTCAATTTGAAGATTGAGTTGGCCGTTCATATATAAAAACTTGCCAGCATATATAAAAAATTGGCTAACGTGGTAAAATCACCACATGGTTTTGCGTCAATTCTTTTGGCAGATATCAGTAGAAACAAATTGGTGAAAAAAATTCAAATCGGAGAAATCGTTCTCGAGATACCAAGAGTACTGGCAGAGATGCTACTACATTTGTGTTTTATTTTAAGCAGTTTACACACTTCATTGAATATTTTACTCATGTACTCATTACTCAACTACTCTTTGAAGGTAATCCTCAACCCTCCAATTTTGAAACGTTTAGTAATTCTTCTTTTAATACATTCTTGTATGTCTACCCGGTCCATGCTTATTACAAATGGTTTACCATTTTATGAACCAACATCACCACTCTGTTATACTTTGTTGAATGCGCGAATAATTTTTTATTTTTTTTATTTCCAGGTTGCAAGCGAACACCATTCATATTCAACAAATGATGGCCTATTTGCAACAAAATTAGGTTTCCGTTTACAATTGCAAAGTTTACATTTTGGTGGCCCAGTACCAAGTCCGGGTAATAGTTTAGTATTAAGATGTACAGCACAAATTGGTAATTTTTATCAGGAATATACCGAAATTGAACTTGGTGTACCACAACGTGATCCAATACCAGCTAGAGGTGAGTTTCGTTATTTTTTTTTATTTTTCCATCAAATTAGTGAAAATTGTATTAAATTACCGTTTCCAAATACATCTCTCGACTCAAGATGTTATTATCACATGGAAAATTGATAAAAACTATTTTTTATTTTGTGTTAAATTCGATACGAGAGAAAACTACTTTGTGCAAAAAGCAAAAAAAAGTTGTTGTGTCTTTTGTGTACATAAAATTGAATGGTAAATCGAAAAGAACATTTTGCCATTTTAACACTTAAGATTAAAATATTTTACCGATATTCCGTTTCGTATGTTACGTGTAAATTTTCCAGCTCAATAAACTAAACTACATATGTACAAGAGGTTTTCCATTTGTTTTGTTATTTAAGAAAATTGTTTTGAACAAGTAGAAAGAAGTAAAACTTTTTTTTGTTCCTTGTAGCTACAAAATCGGTAGACGATAGAAATGTATTCGGAAAATTAAATTTGGTGAAAAGCGAGAAAATATAAGTTTAATTTAAGTGCAACTTTCATATTGAATTAAGAGCGTTTGAAGCTGCGATTTATTGATAAGACACACACACACACTTTTTTAAAATATTTTTTTTATTAATGCGAATAAAATTAAATAACGTTCAAAATAGTATTCTTTGGATATATCTGTTCGAATTTTATCGTCCCTCGCCTTAGTGATTGGATGCGCTGTATTTTCCGCCATAAAATGCACCACCACCACCGCTACCGTATTGTTGATCATCCGACACGATAATATGATTTGATTGTTCATTATGGGATGCAGCTGCGGCAGCATTACTTTGAGCCGTATTAGCCGAACGGGCAGCCTTGGCAGCAGCAATTTGTGTCTCTTCAAAATCGATGCGAGCATGATTTAATTGTTCACCAAGCGCGGCAACACGTGCCTTAGCCTTACCAACCATAGCACTTTGTGATGCTAATTCAGCAGATGATTCACTAGCCGCAAATTGTGCATTATTCAATGAAGTCTGAGCACTATTAAGAGCCGCCTGTAAATTGGTAACATGTCCGTATACTTGTTCTGCTGATTGCTGGGCCGATTTGGCGGCACGTTGGGCCAATTCTAATTGGGCGATTTCTGCTTCAAGAGCATGTTGGGCATCGATATATTGATTTTCTAGTCCATGATATAAGACTTCTTTACCGGCGAGAGCTGCTTGTGCGGTGGCTGACGCTTGAACTGCAGCTTGGGCAAGAGTTGTTTGGGCGGCATAAGCAGCTTGAGATGCAGCACTATGTTGACTGACCACAGCAGTGTTAGCTTGATGGGCTGAACCTTGTGCAATTGATTTTAAATGATTTCCTGAGTTGCTACCACCTTTTCCGCCCGATGAGTATGATGATCCACCATGTTGAATTTGTTGTGCCTGTTCATCTGAATATGTTTGGCCATGATTGTAGTTGTACGTAAATTCACCATTTTGTTTTGTACCAGCTGCTACTGATCCTAAAATTTATGAATAAATAACGTGAAACTTTCACACAAAAATTCTAATATTTATGTGTAACTTACCCAAAACTACAAAAACTATTACTGCCACAAATTTCATCTTTTTAATTTGCTAGTGTAAAATATACAAATAAATTAATTAGATAAGTTCAAAATAAAACAAAAATGAAGAAGACTTACTTTACGGTGCAAATGATTTTCTTGAGACTTGAAGAATGTGAATGATACTTAAAATTTGAAGATCGGTGGTTTTTATACAAAATACCATATGAAAGAAAGTGAAAGAAGCCGCTAACCAACCGTTTCAATCCAAAAAATCTAAAACATCTTTCGTAAATGATTTAGTTTTTCGTTTTTAGTGCAATTAATAATTATTTCATTTATTTTGGAAAATCCGTAAACGTATAATTAACGCAAAATACAATTTATTTATATAAGTGATATGTAATTAGCGTATATATATTCCAGTGTACCGGTTGTTTTAAATTTCACTGGTTAGTAGATGGTCAATGAACTTTGATTTTGGTATGGGTACAAGATTAACTGCGTGAACGCACAGTTAGTTGATAAACTCACTTCGATTTTGAAATGTATCGGTCATATGAAATGAAAGCCAAACTCATAGCATGAATGTTAATCGAAATGTCAATTGATTGCACTACACGAGTTTCGTGGACACCTGCCATCAATTCCAAATGAGGGATGGTCGATTTTGATCCAATTATAGTTGTATCTGAATACCACCACCGTTCTCCTTTATTCGCATTTAAGTCTCGTATCCACTCTACATTCTATTGTCTCAACCAGTTTTTCTTAGAGGTCTGTTTGCTGCAACAAAATACCTTGTCCATTTCCAGAAAGATATGTGGTAACAAAGATTTCAACTACCAACTGCCGATATGTTCTTTACTGAATATTCTCAACAAGATTACTCACTATGGCTTCGAATATCTTTCTGATTCCACAGATAATATCATTATGAAAGTCTCTTTGGGTAATTATATGATCGTTGACTTATCCGAGTAGAGTTTTCTGCGTCGTGGTCGTACCAAAGGTGTCTCTTCGACTGTGGCACTTTACCGAATTTTCATTTAATTCTAAAACGACGCAGAATCATCAGTAAAACGTTTAACGTAGAATTGTAACCGAAAAATATAAAGAGCTGAAACATCACAAGCTGATCAGGGCTTCCGTTATGAAAACTAAAATCAATCCCAAATTGAACCTCTTAACTCAATCTTGAGGTCAACCCAGTGTCGTAACTACAAATGTTGGGCTTCATCGCAAAATTGCAAGTTTATATGTCTTAGGCTTTATAAGTGTTAAAAACCATTCCAATTTTCAAGACCCAATTTTTTTATGTGCCGTGTTATTGGAGGAAAACCAGAAATTGGTTTCAGTCGCGGTTAAATAAATTCCTAGGCAAAAAAGTGTCAACGATTACTTTTGGATTTTTAAAAGCTACATATCTTCAAGCCTAATTAGTCGTCTAGAAGTTAGAAGTTTTGCTGCGACATTACCTCAATACCGCCGAAAAATTAAGTTAATGCTGCAGTATCAAAATGTGCTTACTGAATTTATGCTTTACTGTTGCAAAATAAATCAAAAGTGCTTAACACATTAATCTTTTTGCAAATCATATTAAACCACCCAAACTAATCTCCAAACACTATTGAATCCTAATCCGACCCTAAACCAAACCTTGAGCTCAACCATAACTAACTTCAATTATAAACGACAACCCAACCTCCAACTCAACTTTCAACTCAACCCCCAAATAAGCCCACAACTAAACGGCTGAATGAACCCCAACTCAACTTCAACCGTAAATCCATTAAATATTCAGCTCTCAACTCAAGCGCAAACTCAATTCTTAAAACAACACAGCCCGAAAACTGCTTGTGTTTATATATTCAACTTAATCCTAACACGACGTTTAGCTAAATCCCCAGTTTTTTCATTGACTCGATTCTCAACGCAACTCCAACTAAATTATCAACTAACCGCTGACTCCTACTTAACTCATTCTTAATTCAACTCCAACTCAACCCCAAATCAGCCCTAATCGACCTGAACTCGACCTGAAACCGAGACCTTTGATCAACCCGAAATGCATGCGTAAGTCTTCTCACAAATCAACATGATCTTAAAAGTTTCGTACGTATAGTAACTAAACTCAAGCTAACTCTAATTCAACCATCAATTCAACATAGCAGCTAACCCAAATCAACTCCAACTCAACCCTAACTCAACTCACAAGTGACACCGAACTCAAACCTCAATTCAACTCAGCCAATTCGTATTGCAGCTACATACAACTTCGAAAACCTTTTAAATTTTTCCCTCTTCCGGCAGAGACAGATTGGGACAAACAGACATCCCGATATTCGGAAGGATGTTTTTTTTTTTGCCGTTTTCGGACACCAGAACTTTCAAAACGTCGAGAAAGTGATCTTGGACCAACAAAATGTTTGATCATTTTTGTCAGGATTTCAATAAGTTTGGTACTTTTGGTCAGAAGTTGATAAAATATCCCAATCTCCAAAACAACCATGTCTTGAAAATTTATGACACGGAAGGTAGAAATGAGAGAAATATTCGATAAAAAGAAGCACTATAGGTTAGGTTAGGTTGGAGTGGCTGCTTATGCACACTTAGACCGGTGACCGGAATATATCCTCTTTTACTCCTATTGGAACCATTTCGAGCTACTTATGTAGCGTAAGACGTCCCGCACTTTACTGTTTTCGAGATCCGAGAGGCAGTCCATCCTGAGCTTATCCAAGTGTTTGTGCCGAGCAAAGGAAGTGGACCAACATTTCTTCCTCCTCTTCGTCCTAGCAGCTTCTGCAGAAGTCATTTGCCTCCAGACCCAGCCTTCTTGCATGTTCTCCGGGCATTATCCCGTGAGAATTCCTACGACCGTTCTTAATTCACGTCTGCGTAGGGATATTAATGCCCTAGTGCTCCCCAAGTCCAGCTTTGGCCAAACTTGTCTTGCAACTCTACAGGTGAGGGTGTTAGATCACCTTTCCCCGCTGAGAATATCGTCTGCTTCCCAAGTGCTTGTTTGAGCGCTGTGATAGGCCTCCAGACTTGCCCTTTCCGGTTTCAGCTGGAGAGTCGTACCATGCCTAGCAAGTTCATCCGCCCTGCAGTTCCCCATGACGCCCAAGTGACCTGGGACCCAGATTACCTGGATATTGAAATGCTCACTCATCTCATTTAGAAATGAGTGACAACTCAACACCCGTGACGCCAAAGACACCGATTCTAACGACCGGATCGCCGCTTGACTGTCCACATAGATTGTCATATCGTCTGAGGATAACACATTATGCTTCAACCACGTCATGACCTCTTCTATCGCTACGACTTCAGCTTGGTATAGTACGCAGTAATCAAGGAGACGAATAGAAATGTTTACATTTAATTTGTCACAGAATACTCCAGCTTCCACTTTGCCGTCTAGCTTGTAGCCATCTGTGAAGAATTGCAACGCTTCGGTTTCCGATAACGGTCTAACCCTCAAGGATTCCCTTGAAGGGAAGGAGGTCCGAAATCGCTTCTCGAAGCGTAGAGAAGGTTTAATGTAGTCAAGATTCGCCAGCTCATCCTTCAACGATCTAACAATAGTAGATTATCCTATACTAAGACATCTCCACTGAGAGGCGGCTGCAAGTCGTTCAGCCGTATTTGCCGCCATCTGTTTGCCAAAAATATCGACTGGAAGTAGGTGGAACATAACCTCTAAGGCACTTGTCGGTGTCTACCTCAATGCCCCGCTAACAAGCATACAGGCCGTTCTTTGGACTCTCTCAATCTTACTTTTATAAGTTACCTTGTCAAGAGCTGGCCACCAAACAACCACCCCGTACATGAGTACAGGTCTCACTACGGCGGTGTAGAGCCACTGTACCAGCTCCGGCTTCAGACCCCATCTATGACCAATGGCATTCCTACAGGAGTACAAAGCTGTAGTAGCTTTGTTTATTCTCTCCAACATGTTGGGCTTCCAACTACGCTTACTGTCCAAGATAATGCCCAGATATTTAGCTCTATCAGTAAAAGCAAGTCTCGTGCCATTTAAGGTAGGAGGGACAACTACCGGGATTTGGTATTTCTTAGTGAAGAGTACCAGCTCTGTCTTGGACGGGTTAATACCAAGTCCACATTTGCCAGCCCATTTCGTAACGATGGTAAGCGCATTCTGCATTACGTCTACAATCGTGCCCAGGAGTTTCCCGGTAACAGCTAAAGCTACGTCATCTGCGTAAGCGATAACTTCAATACTCTCTCTCTCCAATTCTAGTAGTAAGCCGTTTACCACTATGTTCCAGAGAAGAGGGTACAGAACTCCCCCTGTGAGGTTCCCCTAATAACTCGCCTCTTGATGGTGGAGTCCCCCAACTTCGAGCTAACAACCTTGCTTCCCAGGATATAATTGATTAACCCTATCAGAGGAACGTCCACCTCCAAAAATGACAATCCCTCCTTGATTGCCTCCGCTTTCACATTATTAAAGGCGCCTTCTATATCCAGGAAGACCACCAAACAGAATTCCTTCGAACTAATCGATTTCTCAATCGTACACACCAAGGCGTGCAGAGCAGTGTCCACAGATCTACCCTTTGTGTACGCATGCTGAGACGATGCCCACTTCCTGGCACCTATTTTATCTCTGATGTATACATCCAGCAGCCTTTCCAAGGTTTTCAAAACAAAGGATGATAGAGTTATTGGTCTTAGGTTCTTAGGATAGACATGTGAGCTTTTCCCCGCTTTCGGTATAAACACCACATTGACCTCCGTCCAGTACCTAGGAATATAGCCCAGCTTCAAACACCTTTTGAATATAGCTTCCAGGTAGGGAAGAATAATTACTGAGTTGCTTTGAAGTTCAGCTGGTATAATTTGATCCGGACCAGCCGATTTAAATGGTTTAAAACCCCTCAGTGCCCATAGGATCCGTTTCCTGGTTACGATATCCTCTGGGATTACTGACAGTGATTCCTGATGATTGCTACGCACCAACAGGTCTTTAAAGCTCACTGGGAAGTGTGTCTCGAAGAGAAGCTCCAGAGATTCTCCACTAGAAGCTGTCCAAGATCCGTCCGGTTTTATCAAAAAACTGGGACTAGATGTACTTTTGGAAAGAATCTTTCTAAGACGGGAGGTTTCGGATACCCCTTCCATTTTATCACAGAAGATTCTCCAAGACCTCCTTTGTGACTTTCTTAGTTCTTTCTTATAAATTCCGAGTTTCTCCTTATAGGAGTCCCAATCCTGAGCCTCCCTTGTATTTTTGGCTCTATTAAAGGCTATCATACAAGCCTTACGATAGGTTCCCACTTCCCTGGACCACCATACCGGTTTTTGCCTACCCCTAGGCTTAGCCAGTGGGCAGGGAGCACGAAAGGATCTGTTGCATGCGCTAGTAACGCTAGCCACCATGTCCTCCAGCTCCCCAACGGTCGTCGGGGGCTCCATTGCCCTCGTCGGTAACATTTCCTCCAATAATTCCTCATATTTGCTCCAGTTGGTCCTTCTAGGGTTCCTGAAGGCTTCCCGGGTAGCAGGGTGAATATCGAGGCTATAGGTTAAATATCGATGATCAGAAAAGGAGTGTTCCTTATCCACCCTCCAATTTTTAACCATATGAAGAATATTATTTGAGGCAAGGGTCACGTCTAGAACCTCCTGCCTGTTACTAATAATAAATGTGGGTTGCCGCCCAATATTACACACTGAAAGGTTAGTACTCATCAAATAATCAAAAAGCGACTCACCCCTTTCATTAATGTCCGTGCTTCCCCAGATAGTGTGATGCGCATTAGCATCAACTCCCAGTACCACACCTACCTTTGATTGTTCCGCTTTACGGATCAGCTCCTCCAGGTTATCCGGAGGAACCTCCTTCTCCCGGTCCATGTAGGCTGAAACTAGCCAGAATCTACAAGTGCCTACTTCCAGGCTAACTGCAGTAGTATCACCATTGCTGTAATGAGAGAGAAGGAAAAGATTAATATTATTTTTCCCAAGAATACAAGATCTGATCTTCCCAGACTTACTAGAGGATATAATTTTGTACCCTTTGGTTCTAAGGCCACAGATCCTGTTATTGTTAATCCAAGGTTCTTGGATTAGTATTACATCCTCACCCGAACTAGTCAGCCTGAGGAGTAGAGCTGCCGAAGCAGCCTTAGAATGGTGAAGGTTAATTTGTGTTATCTTAATCATAACCATTTAACCTACACCCACCTCTATGATAAATTCCTGCTACCACAGGAATATTATTTCCCGGTATTTTGGGATGCGCCGGATACGCCCGTCTCGCCACTCCTCATACCCTCTGTAGAGGACTTGTCAGTGTCCCCCCGTCTGGCCGGGCTGCCGACATCCTCCTCCATCGGTACACCAGCTCCTTCGCTTGTGTGCCCCTCCTCATCCTTCGAGGGAGTCCTTGCCCTACCGAGGTCGCCGGATTCACTCTCCCCCCTACTCCCAGCTTCTCCCCCCATGCTGCTGGTACCCCCTTCAGGCCTGGGTGGGTTGCCACCATCCTCCGGTTGGCCTGCCGTACGCGCTTCCGCCCCATCCTTCTTATAAGCGTTGAGAGTAATTGACCCGAAACCGAAGTCAATTACTCCCTTCGTTTTGTGAAGGAGGCAAGGGACTCCTTATTTATTAATATAATTGATAATTTCGAGCCCTCCTTTGCCTCCTCCTGCTTGACGATCTTCCAATTTCCGGTCGGAAGATCCGGGTTACTGGCCTGATTGATTTTCAAAGCCCCGTCAGGGCTCGCCTGTTCTGATGGCAGCCAGACACGTGCCCTCGGCCTGCTGGGAATTTCCTCCCGGCTAACTGCCGCAAGCTTTGCGCCTGGCCACACCTCCCCTACTTTGGCTATAGCCTTTTTATAAAGATCCACAGATCTAGAGTCCAAGCATGCAGTCATCTTCACATGCCCTTGATACCATCCCGCATCTCTGCAGGATGGGGGTTGTCCCGGATTTTCACCCACGACCTTTAAAAAGACGAGGTTGAGTGCACTATATACCAACCTCCATTTTTCCTCAGTGATGCTCCCATCTTCTTGACTTTCGTCAATAACGGCTAGCATCAACACATGCTCCCTCAGCACATCGCTGAACAGCTTTGTCCCTGAGTTGGAGCTTATCTTCTTTTCAGTCACCAACTAGGCCCGCTTGCTTGTCTTTTCGACACATGGTCCCTTTCCGAGCTTCCGTAGCCCACAGTGCTCCTTGCGCAAGCTACTGATGTTCTTTGCTCTTCCGTATGCTGCCCCTCGGGGGTCGCAGCCCACTTCTCGAGAATTCGGAATGCCGAGCGGCGATTCCTGTATCGCCTTTTCGCCGGAGGAATGTCTCACGTCCCACTCCCCTGTGCTGCGTTGGTACCGCTAACTCCCGGGATTTGTGCCCTAGAGTCAACCACCTTTGCAACCTTAGAGGCCCCACCCGTCTGGTTCGAGGTACCTCTCTTCGCTGATACCGGCTTTTGAGGAGAGCTGGTGCCCTTTGTTTTTATGTTGTTCGATCTTTCCATTGGATTCCCACGAGTATCGGAGAAATAAAGGTCCGCCCGCGCAGAGATCCGTATACGCAGGTAACGCTAATTACAACTGGAGGTCGCCAGGTATCCAGAGGGCTCCGTTAGCGACTGGGCTTTGTTAAATGGGCCCCCAGCCTAGTTTACCATCAGCACGGGTCGCTTAACACCTTAATCCAGCCCCTTTGGCTCGCTACCACCCCGGCCTCCCAGCACTACCTTCCCTCCGCCCACATTCTCGCCCCCCATTTACCTATTCACATGGAGAGCCCAATCCAATGGGATCCATTCCATTCGCCGGGTCACCCGTTTATAGGGTACCCCGACTCATCACCCGCGGAGACTCCGGAGGTGCAGAGAGCACGTGACGCCCAGTCCGCCGTGGTTATTGGTCGATGGTTTTCTGGCGCCATCTGTTCGCCTTTCCATGCTGGGCATCATAGGCACTCAGCATTTAATGAACTGAGGTTAACCACTCCCCAGTTCCCTGAGACTCTCCTACCAGCTAGACTGCGGTTGGGGGCGGCTTATTTAATTCACCGCTAACCTACCTATCGATAGGTCGTCCACTATCCACTACCGGTGACCCCCCCCCCCCCCCCCGATAGCTGCAGTAGGCCACGGGAAGCTCCCCGGCAACAAACTGTCGTCCATTGTCCGTTAGGGTAGTGTCAGGGATGCCTTCAATCCTCAAAATTAATTGTAGTGATCGAATTTTCTGAACTGCGGTGGTACTCCTCATTCTTGTAATGTAAGGAAATTTTGAATAAGCATCAGCAAAGTCTAAATGAACTCGTTCCCAAGGCTTCGCTGGAGCAGGCCAAGCTGCAAATTCCCTCTTTGGGTCGGCCTGTGAACCTTGGCAAACTTCGCAATGCACTGACAGCTTTTCTTTGTCTCTGCCTATATTTGGCCACCAACAGTAACGTCTTGCCATTTGTTTCATTCGAACTGTACCCCAATGGCATTCATGCAGAATGTTAAACACCCTTGCCCGGAGTTGTGTTGGAATAACCACTCGGACATATTCCGTATGTAGCAATAACGTACCCTTGCGGATTGTGAGACTAGTCCGTCTTCGAAAATATGCCATTATATCTTCATTAATCTCCGCATACCTTGGCCAAGAACATTGTGCATACTTTACAACTCCGGAGACACCCATCTTCACCCCGGTTTAAGATTTCATCGGGTCCGCATGGGAGTCGTGATAGTGCATCTGCATTACCATGTTTTGAGGTTGGCTTATACTTAATAGTAAAATCATAAGCCATCAACTTGATTGCCCATCGTTCCAATCGGTGTACTGTCATCGTCGGAATTTGCTTATGCGGATGAAAAATTCGCACCAATGATTGGTGATCTGTGAAAAGTTCGAAATGCCTACCATAGAGGTATTGGTTAAATTTTGTACAGCCGAAAACAATTGACAAAGCTTCCTTTTCAATTTGGCTGTATTCTTTTTGGTTATCCGTTAACGTCTTTGAAGCGAACGCGATTGGATGTTCTTATCAATGGTGCGAAAGGACTGCACCAATTCCATAACTGTGTTATGGTAAATCTTAAATTGCACTGAATCCAGAATCGGCTGGACGGATCCATGCGGCATCAATTATGTATCCAAGGTATTCGTCTTCTGATTGGAAAAATTTACTTTTTTTAAATTGCACCTTAGGTTGAACTTACGTAATCGTTGAAAAAGAGATTCTAGATTACGTAGAGCTCTTCATTTGTGCCCGTGACGATGATGTCATCTAGGTAACTACCGCAATGTGTCAATCCCGCAATCACTTGTTCTATCAGACGGTGGAATATAGCAGGCGCGCTGGACACGCCAAACGGTAAGCGCTGGTACTGAAATAGTCCGAAGGGGGTATTGATCACCATCAACTGCTTCGATTCCTCGTCTAGCTCGATTTGGAAATATGCATCCGACAGGTCGATCATCGAAAAATGTTTCCCATTCTGTAATTTATGGAATAACTCTTCGGCTCTTGGAATAGGAAATCGCTCTACTTTTATTTGTGGATTTACGGTTGCTTTGAAGTCCCCACAGATGTGTATTGACCCATATTGGCTTTTGTAGTAACTACTATCGGTGTCGCCCATTGGCTAAATTGTACTGGGCTGATGACTTCCTGAGATTGAAGTCTTTCGATCTCATTCTTTACTTCTGCAAGTTGAGCAAATGGAATCGGGCGTAGTTTAAAAAACTTATGCGATTAAGCGTTCTTATATAGTTGCAAATGCGCTTGGAAACCTACACAGCAACCTAGCGTGTTCTGAAAAATAGGCTCAAATTTTTTGCACATCTTTTGAATAAGAGCTTGACTATTGGAATCGGAACTGGAACTAACCGCTGAAAGTGTTGCAGATTTTTGCATCAGATCAAAATTAAATGCGTCAAACCAATCCATTCCTAGAATGTTCGATTCATCCTGACTATTTGTCGAGACTACCTTTAACCGGCACGTGTGTATTTCCATATGCTCGTAAACTCTGCTTTGATTGGCGCACTGGTGGTTCTGATAGCTGCTTGTACCCCTTTAGACCAACTATTGAACACGGTGCACCAGTATCCACTTGAAAGTCTAACTGTTTGCCGTTTACGCAAACCTTAATTAAGAGTTTCCTCCGTTTCCGTAAAATAGAATCCGAAAATTCCAAAATCTCATTAGAACTCGACTCTTCATTGGATACCACACAATCGGGTGATTCTGACAATTCCAGAGTTTGGATGCTATTAAATTCGAACGATGTATCGACATTTTTAACATCTTCCCTACCATTATAGCGTGAAGTCGATTTTTTTCGCTGTTGATCGCCTCGTGTTTTGGAATTACACACTGCTGCTATGTGACCGATCTTTCCGCAATTATTGCACTTTGCTGAAAAGAATCGACAATCACTTCGTTGATGTTGGCTTAAACATCCTGGACATGATTTATTCGTCTTTGAATTGAACCGGTTTGTTCGCTGTCCACAATTTCGACTTCTTGAACGGCCTCGATTATGATAACTGGATTTCTCAATGGTGTTTACCATATTTGGATGTAGGTCGTGTTTTATTTCTTTGATCACATTAATTGATTTTTGTTTGGATTCATATGTTTACGCAAGGACTAAAACTTTGGCTAAAATGTGATCTTCTCATTGAAATGCAGCTGTGCGAACTGAGTCGTGAGGCGTATGCGAATAATCATATCACGAATCTCATTAAAGACGAAAGATTCTTTGCATTTCGCGCATCTGTGATCGCAATTTTGCGCAGCACCCCGTAAATCAGCTATCCACGACGCGTAAGATTGATTTGGTTTCATCACTACTTGCCGAAATTTAAACCGCGAAGCAAGCACATGTGTTTTGTCCTTGTAGTGATTTTTCAATTTATCCACAAGGTCATCGAACGATTTTTCCTCAAGCTTTTGATCACCGAAAATATTTTTCATCAGTTGCAAACTATCCATCCACTCTTGTTGTGCCTTTACCATACTCTCCGTCCACTTTTGATTGGACTTTAATAATTCGTCCATTGCCATTATTTCTTGTCGAACACCCTCGAAAATCAACTTAATTAAACACGAGTTTTAATTAATTTCATAACTTATCACTGCACTATTGAACCAATTTCCTCGTCGCCAAATGTTAAATTTATTTTAATTTAAATAAAATGCGAAATGTGTAATGATACAACTTAACTTTATTCATTATATTTAAATATAATGCCGGTCCAACTTCAACCACAAATGTATTCTCCATAAAAAAGCCGGGTTTACCACTTCTAGAAAAGCTATAGCTATTTCCAAGCGTGTTTCAAGCTCCTAAGTTAAAAATTTCGTTGTTACATTAGGAAACCTGCTATAGGTGGTTTCACCAAACTTTCATTGTGTCTAACATTGTGGAGAGAAAGTATCATTAATCAACTTTGCGATAGATTACAAAATGTGTTCGTCAGCAAGAGTCTCGCGGGTCAGAGGAAAATCGATTTTGAAGCATATAACGTCCCCATAAAATATTATGTTGCTTATACTCGCCCGATGTTTTATCGAATAATGTTAGCCATCAGTTAAAATATTGTCCCATCTTCGTTTAATCCTTCATAACACCATAGCCTATTAAATATTAAATTTACGAAGATAATTTTGTTGTGTCTACTAAAAACATATCGATCAATTTTAAGGATGGAAGTTATGTTGTATGACATCGAATTGCTACGACCTTTACTCTGTTTTAAAAAATCGACGTTATCAAAAATAAATTTCCCACAACTTATTGTTTGAATGACAGCTGTACAATACATTTCCTTTATCAGCCCTCTTATCGATTAAATGTTCACCATCGACTGTTTCATTCGATATTGAGACCACTCGCAGTTAAACGTTTAGTATTTTTCGATATTGTCGACAAAATTATTTGAAATAATTCTGTTATAGTGATGCAGGTTTTACATTTCAAATGGAACCTTTTACAAATCAAATTCAACCTTTAGCAAATTATATGCACTCATATACGGATTTCAGTGAAATTTGACATATGTGGTGGAAATCGGGATTATAAAATGATTTTTGAATAAAGTTCTGGAATAAGGCCAAGAAGAATGGAGCTTGACAATTCCTTAACCGATTATAATGGAATTTGACATGTTCGTTTGAAATGAGCTAGGTACACTGGAAGTTGAATTTTAAAATGATTTTAAGATGAAATTCTGAAATATGGTCAATGAGGATAAAACTTAACTCGTTTCCAAAGAACACAAAATTATTTTTGAATGTCCAAAAATTATTTTTGGATGAGCTTATGAGAAATATTTTAATATGGCTTATATAATATTGTCTGTTGCAGTTTCTGTGCATCATGCAGCTATTGCGGGTTCTTTGAGAGTCTCGGAATTAGAAATATCAATTTACGAACCCACTTCCATCGCAAATCTCGAATTCTACTGTAAACGGTTAAAGAATAGCCAAGTTCTATCCTAATTGTTCATATTGCAGAATATCATCTAATAATATCTAATAATAGTTTTAGAATCCTATTTTCAGTGTACCTATCCAATTTCATCATAATCGGTTCAATTTGAAGGTAAAAGGTTAAATTTGAAGTGTAAAATGTTCGATTTGAAGTGTAAACAGTTCAATTTGAAGTGTAAATCCTGTTAAACGTATAATTCATAACGACCATAATCAAAATTCCAAGCCCTACGTTTGCCATTACTGCAACGATTTTTAACGGTTTTCTGCACTTTTAAATTTTAATAATTCAAATGTTCGATAAATGTTATCAGATAGGAATGTTTACGGCCATTTATCCAATAATAACTATCATCCACGGCCATCTAACTTTACATGCATCATTGTCACATATAAAAAAAATCTTTTAAGTAAAATTTCCCACGTCTATATTACGAAATAATTTGATTGGTAAATCGAAAAACGCACAATAAAAACAAAACCTTGCGGATGGCGAAAACCAGTGAAACTCGTATCCGTAACGGGATAATAAAATCAACAGAATGTTACCCGAATTTTATAGCATAATAATACAGTATATGAAGGCTTCGTTTAAGGCAGGTTTTCAACTGCCGAATCTCAGTAATCGAGTTTGAGTATTTGTGGAACATGTTAGTTACTTAAATTTATTACTTAAGCAGTTTTCGAAACGAATACTTATTTGAGGAACCTAACTTATTCCACAAGAAAGTACATTGAATAAGTTAGGTTCCACAAATAAATATTCGTTTCGAAATAGCCTTAGGTTGCTAACTTATTCCTTGTTCCACAAATAAGTATTCGTTTCGAAAACAGCTTAAGTATCCAATCGAGGTGACTTATTTTCTATTCCATTTTTACAAAATCTAAATTGCTTGTCATTTTTCCTAAGAATATTTTTCTAAGGTAGCGTGATACCGAAAAATATAAAATTGGCTTTTGACGAACACTGAAGTAAAAAATAAATTCTTTCAGATAATTAACTATTTAGAGGTTATCAAAATTCAATGCTCTCATTGTTTTATCAAGCGTTAGTGTTATAAACGTATTATGTTGCGAGTAGCAGTGTCTTTAACTCAAAAATGGGAAAATAAATAAATTTTTGTTGTTGCTGTCAAAATAAGTAAGTGAAATCAATTCGAATGATTTTACTTACTTATTTAAGATGGCGTCGAATAAGTAAATAAGTATGAAATAAGTATCGGTAACCTAAAGCCTGTATTCCATAAGAAAAATTGACTGAAAGTAAAAAAAAAACGAAAACAGAAAAATAATCTGATGCCCCATATAAGTGACAAGGACATCATTTTTTTTTTTATTTTCTCTTTCTCTATATCTTTGTCTCTTATATGGGGCATCAGATTATTTTTCTCTTTTCGTTTTTTTTTTACTTTCAGTCAATTTTTCTCATGGAATACAGGCTTAACTTATTCCATAAGAAATTACATTGCATAAGTTAGGTTCCACAAATAAGCAAGTAAACAGGGTAAACAGCCTTAAACTTATGTGCCACTATCAAATTGAACGCAAAAGTAAACTAAATGAGCTGATACTCCACAATTCGTATACGCTCAACACAATAGATTAAATCCGTAGTGTTGGGCGAATGTTACAGTACATATTTTTTGTAAATAATTATATTAAACATAAGTCCCACAATTGTTCTTAAAGTTTTGGAAACATCTTAAAAAAATTTTATCGCATTGAACAATTTACTTATTTAACATCGGTTACCTTAAGCGGACCCCTCAGTTCTATCTTATTTCTCTACAACCGTTTCATCTCGTAAATTTAGCTAGTCGCTAAATTGTCCCGGTTTCATGCGTCAATTGAATCTCCGGCATACATTATAAATCGTAAAAATTAATAGCGCTATCTAGACTCCCATTGTGACCTCACTGATCCAGACATTCTTCGATCAAACACTATGTTCCCAGGCTAACGGGAAAGAATTGCATCGAGTTACCGAGTCATCTGACGAAATAATTCGTGGTCTTCATGCATTGGGGCCAGATGCTGAAACACGCGATCCGTGGCTGATTATTATTGTGTTAAATAAAATAGGCAGAGAAACTAAACAGCTATGGCCAAATGAGTCAGTTGATAAAAATTTACCAAAGTTTGACACGACATAGCCTAATACCAAGTAATTTCTCGCAAACAGTAATTCATCATTTGAGTGCTTAGCTTGTAAGCTCAGCCACATCCATTGTTTAAATGTCCGATATTCAAAAACAACAGTGTCAGTAATCACATAAAATTTGTGAACGAGAGACATATATGCGATAATTGTTTAAAAAAGGGTCACACAAGCGTGAAATGTTTTTCCAAATTTTCTTGTTTGATTTGTCGAGGACGTCATCACACATTACTCCATTTACATACAGAACAAACTGAAACGCAATGAAAATGAAGCCATGCCATGAGTCATCATATTTCATTGAACCAACCTTCATATGATATACCTCCAGAAGCCAATCATACTGCCGTATCGCTCCCAGAAATAAAACCCACAAACGAACCAACTTAATCAGTTTTTCATGTACTGTATTCATCGACAACCACGGTACTGCCAACTGACATGGTAGACGTCCAATTATGCACTATATTCGGCCTAGCCTCTTCTTCAGCTGGAAAAACGTAGGGGAAAATCGATATGATCATTCAATCGCGTGTTATCTTCAAGCTGCCATTCAGAGAACCAAGAGCTTCATTAGGTAAATCGTTTGAAGCAGCTCATCAACGGTTACGAGCAATGGAACGGAAATTTTAAATTCACCAGATTTTTTACAACGAATATAAATCATTCATTAACGAATATATCGCACTTCGACACATGGGAGTGATATTCCAAATGAAGATGATGCTAAGTATTATTTGCCAAATCATGCTGTGATCAAATCTAGCAGCAGTACCACCAAACTAAGGGTAGTGTTTGATGCCACGTGCAAAAATAGCTCTGGAGTATCGCTGGACGACATACTTCAAATAGGCCCAAATATTCAAACTGACCTCACTACCATCATTTTACGATTTTGAAAACCTGCCATTGTTATTGTGGCGGATTTAGAAAAAATGTATCGACAAATTCGAGTTACACCAGAAGATACCAACTTTCAACTTATACTATGGTGGGAAAACCAGAACGAACAGGTACTGCTTGTGCATCAAAATCTACTGAAGATTTTCGTGAACTACATCCCACCGCCACTGTAATCAACAATGATTTCTATATTGATGATCTGCTGACTGGATGTTACAACGTTGTAGAGGTAATAGCATTAAAAAATCGAATTAATGAAATTTTAAGTAAACGTGGATTCAACTAGCAAAAATGGAAGTCCAACTCTCAAGAATTTTTGACCTCGTTTTCCCAGCATGAAATTCAAAATACTTCTAAATTAATAGAAGAAGACCCGTCAATCAAAACCTTGGGAATTATGTGGAATGGAGAATCAGACACTTTCTCATTCAAAGTACAGCAAAGCGAGATAAACATGAGTTGGACCAAACGAAAGATACTGTCAACCGCTTCTAAAGTATGTGATCCACTAGGCTAGCTGGCACCACCGATAATCCGGTTTAAAATTTTGTTACAGAAGATTTGGTTGCGTAACGTCGATTGGGACTCCAGTCTACCTGATAGCATTACAAACGTATGGCAAAGTATGTACGAGTCACTGCCGGATTTAGAATCAACACAAATTCCTCGATATCTGACGTCAATAAGAAATCCAAAACAAATTCAATTGCATGCATTTGGTGACGCCTCTGAAGCAGCGTATTAAGTAAGGTTACGCCGATCAAATAAGGGTTATTACCGAGACCTGAACTGTGTGGCGCTGTTCTCTTATGCAATACTGTCAAATTTTGTTTAGAATCTCTGGTATACGACAACACAGAGGTATTTGCATGGACAGACTCCTTGATAGTTCTACATTAGTTGTCTGATGTCCCCCGAAGATGGAAAAGCTTTATCGGCAACCGAACTGCAGAAATCCTTGAAATTATCGCGCGCAGTAAATGACAATATATTCCGTCGAAAATTAATCCAGCTGATGACTTATCAAGAGGAGTAAACCCACAAGCCGACCTGCTTAAGTGAAAATCAACAAGAATGGCCCAGATCAAGCTAAACAAAGACCAATTTAGATACAACAGTTTTAAAAGAAAGGTCAAAATATACCACCGGGCTTACAGGAACAGTCAACGAAGACAACCTGGTTCTACTTTTGCTAACGAAGTTTTCATCGTGGGCCAAAATACGAAAAATAATGTTATATATTTAAAGATTGGGCCTATTGAAGCGACGAAAAGTTCAACAAAATCATAATAGTTCGATCGCTCCAGCCGAGATGAATGCAGCAGAAATTAAAATTCTTCGCAACGTGCAGAAAATAACATTTTGCAACGGGTTAACGAGGCTAAACAAGTATAGTTATTTACCAACAACACACCAATTATCATCGCTAGATCGGCGGAAGATTAAGTAAATCATCGCTAGCATATATCTTACCGAAAAACCACAAATTTTTAAAAATTGGCTTAGATTATCCTGGACCACTTTCCATAAAAACAAGTAAACGAAAAACCGCTCCTGCAGAAAAGGCGTATGTGACAGTTTCTGTATGCTTAGCCGTCAATGCTGTACATCTGAAAGTAGTTAGCGGTCTTGACACAAACTGATTTTTGGCGGCACTTAGGCGATTCGTTTCACGACGTGACACATCGGAACAAATTTGGCTTGACAACTGGACCAATTTCATTGGAGCGAATAGAGAACTTCACAATCTAAAACAACAAATTATATCACAATCAAACAGTCCAATAACATCTGAATTTTTATTACAGAAAGGTATTAACCATATTTTGGCGCATTGTGGGAGGCTGCTGTCAAATTTTTTAAGTACTTGTCCACATAAAGCCGCTGATGGTACAGCCCCAAATTTTAGATCTCCAGGTAACCGTAGATTATCTCCAAATAACGTTTAAGCTGGTGTCATTCCGGTTGTGTCATGTATTGCTGATCGCTAGGCCATCAGAAACATCAGTATATGTCGGTCTCAGTTGCGTTGGTTTTTCTCAACGACCTTTGCTAGATATTCCTCCAATGTACCACCATTGAATCTTTCCACCATACCATCAGACTGTGGATGCAAAGGCGTTGTTCTCGTTTTATTTATACCGAGCATCTGGCATATTTCTTGACACACCACCGATTCAAATTTCGACCTTGAACGGGATGAATCTCCATCGGCACTCCAAACCTGCTAATCCAGTTGTTTATTACGGCATCAGCTATTGTTGTCGTCTCCTGATTGGGAATGGGGTACACCTCCGGCCATTTGCTGAAATAATCCATTATTACTAGCACAAATTTGTTGCCGCTCGCGGTGGTGGGAAATGGCCCCGCTACATCCATTGCAATTCTTTCGAATGGTGCTTCGACGTTATATTGTGTCATGATTCCACTACTTTTGCGTGCGGGTCCCTTCACCGCCGCACATTGATCACATTTTTGGCACCATTCTATCACTGACTGCCTACATCCTGCCCAGTAGAATCGTTGACGTATCTTTGCTAGTGTTTTATTAATTCCTAGGTGGCCTCCACTTGCTCCTCCATGAGACTCATTCAGGATTTCCGCAATCCGGCACTTTCGTATCACCAGCAACAATTGCTTCACTTTGCCATCCGTGCTTTCCCACAATCGTTTTAAACAGCCATTCTCAAGACGGAGGCTATCCCATTGAGCCCAATAAGCCTTGACAATGAGAGTTTTGTCCGCGATCTCGCTCCAAGTTAGCCGGTATTCCTTTTCCTTCCATTCCATTATAACTGATAAATCCATATCATCCAATTGCTCTTTCCTGATCATTTCGTCAGTCCACTCCTCATCAGGCAGCACTTGCGTAAGCCTAACGTCGATGATGCCCTCCTTTGCTGCATCATGGCCACAATTTTTAAATTCTACTGGACACGGTCGACTTGATAATGCGTCGGTATTTCTGTGTGCACTTTCTTTCCGATGTTCAATTTGGAAATCGTAGCTTTGAAGACGTTCGATCCAGCGTGCGACTGGTCCCTCTGGATTCTTTAATTGTAACAGCCACTGTAAAGCGCCGTGATCTGTCCGTAAATGGAATTTTTGGCCATAAAGATACTTATGGAAATGCTTGACACATTCCACTATAGCGAACAATTCTTTCAGTGTCACGCAGTAATTACGCTCCGGTTTCGATAATGTTTTGGAGTAGTACGGAATAACTCTTTCTTGGCCATTAATTTCCTGTGATAACACACCTGCTATACCGTCATTACTTGCATCGGCGTCCAAAATAAATTTCACGTTGGGTATAGGGTACGCGAGGATTGGCGCAATACATAACCGTCTCCTTAGTTCCACGAATGCTTCCTCCTGGTCATCGTTCCATTCGAATGGCTTGTTCTTTCTGGTCAACTCGTGTAAACTCTTGGCAATGTTGGCGAATCCTGCCACGAAGCATCTATAGTAGGTGCACAATCCGAGAAAGCTTCGTAATTCGTGTAAGTTTTTAGGTCTTGGCCAGTTCTTTACCGCTGCGATCTTTTCTTCGTCGGTGTGAATTCCATTAGTTGTTACAAGATGACCTAAATATTTGACTTCAGTTCTGAACAGTTAACACTTCTTCCATCGACCTGTATCCGATCTAAAACTTCTGCCAAGTTCCTTAGATGCTCGTCGAAATCCTTCCCCATGGCGATGATGTCATCCAGATATATTAGGCACGTCTTCCAATGTAATCCCCTTAACACGCGCTCCATTAATCTTTCAAAAGTCGCAGGGGCATTACATAATCCGAACGGCATAACATTAAATTACCAAAGCCCGTTACCCACACTGAACGCTGTTTTCTCGCGATCTTCCTCATGAACTTCCACCTGCCAATAGCCGCTTTGTAGATCTAATTTGAAAAATATTGGAGCACCCGATAACGTGTCTAACGTGTCATCGATTCTTGGCAGTGGGTAGCTATCCTTTTTCCTCACAGCATTGAGTTTTCGGTAATCAACGCAGAATCTCATGCTACCGTCCTTCTTCTCGACCAATACTACCGGTGAGCTCCATGGGCTGTTGGATGAATGTGAATTTCTTCCTAAACTTTCCTAAAATCACAAAAACAACAAATTGTGAGAATGTATGAGTAAAACTACGTATTAACGAATAAATTATACATTATTCAATAAGTAAAGGATATTCAACCTTTCAACTATTTTATATGTCTAAATATTATGTGTAATATTTTTTCAATATTCCATTATTAATTTCTGTATGATAATTTATGTTGATAAAAATACTAATGTTCAATACCATACGTCGAATTTCCGAACGTTTTCCGATACTTAGAAACACCGGCCCAAAATCCTAAGTGTACTTTTGAGTATCTGTGAATGTAAACTAACAGAAAACATCATCGTTTGAAAAGTTGTAGAGACTAAGGGTGTTTAGTATAACAAAATCGTATTACGGTTTCCGTATATGTCTTACGTAAATTTCCCAAGCATTTTCCGCAACTTAGAAAAACCGGCCAAAAATACTAAGTATATTTTTGAGTAACTGTGAGTGTAAACTACCAGAAAAACATCATCGTTTGAAAAGTTGTAGAGACTAAGGGTGTTTAGTATAACAAAATCTTATTACGGTTCCCGTGTATGTCTTACGTAAATTCCCAAGCATTTTCCGCAACTTAGAAAAACCGGCCAAAAATACTAAGTATATTTTTGAGTAACTGTGAATGTAAACTACCAGAAAAACATCATCGTTTGAAAAGTTGTAGAGACTAAGGGTATTTAGTATAACAAAATCATATTACGGTTTCCGTGTATGTCTTACGTAAATTTCCCAAGCATTTTCCGCAACTTAGAAAAACCGGCCAAAAATACTAAGTATATTTTTGAGTAACTGTGAGTGTAAACTACCAGAAAAACATCATCGTTTGAAAAGTTGTAGAGACTAAGGGTGTTTAATATAACAAAATCCTATTACGGTTTCCGTATATGTCTTACGTAAATTTCCCAAGCATTTTCCGCAACTTAGAAAAACCGGCCAAAAATACTAAGTATATTTTTGAGTAACTGTGAGTGTAAACTACCAGAAAAACATCATCGTTTGAAAAGTTATAGAGACTAAGGGTGTTTAGTATAACAAAATCGTATTACGGTTTCCGTATATGTCTTACGTAAATTTCCCAAGCATTTTCCGCAACTTAGAAAAACCGGCCAAAAATACTAAGTATATTTTTGAGTAACTGTGAGTGTAAACTACCAGAAAAACATCATCGTTTGAAAAGTTGTAGAGACTAAGGGTGTTTAGTATAACAAAATCTTATTACGGTTCCCGTGTATGTCTTACGTAAATTCCCAAGCATTTTCCGCAACTTAGAAAAACCGGCCAAAAATACTAAGTATATTTTTGAGTAACTGTGAATGTAAACTACCAGAAAAACATCATCGTTTGAAAAGTTGTAGAGACTAAGGGTATTTAGTATAACAAAATCATATTACGGTTTCCGTGTATGTCTTACGTAAATTTCCCAAGCATTTTCCGCAACTTAGAAAAACCGGCCAAAAATACTAAGTATATTTTTGAGTAACTGTGAGTGTAAACTACCAGAAAAACATCATCGTTTGAAAAGTTGTAGAGACTAAGGGTGTTTAATATAACAAAATCCTATTACGGTTTCCGTATATGTCTTACGTAAATTTCCCAAGCATTTTCCGCAACTTAGAAAAACCGGCCAAAAATACTAAGTATATTTTTGAGTAACTGTGAGTGTAAACTACCAGAAAAACATCATCGTTTGAAAAGTTGTAGAGACTAAGGGTGTTTAGTATAACAAAATCTTATTACGGTTCCCGTGTATGTCTTACGTAAATTCCCAAGCATTTTCCGCAACTTAGAAAAACCGGCCAAAAATACTAAGTATATTTTTGAGTAACTGTGAATGTAAACTACCAGAAAAACATCATCGTTTGAAAAGTTGTAGAGACTAAGGGTATTTAGTATAACAAAATCATATTACGGTTTCCGTGTATGTCTTACGTAAATTTCCCAAGCATTTTCCGCAACTTAGAAAAACCGGCCAAAAATACTAAGTATATTTTTGAGTAACTGTGAGTGTAAACTACCAGAAAAACATCATCGTTTGAAAAGTTGTAGAGACTAAGGGTGTTTAGTATAACAAAATCGTATTACGGTTTCCGTATATGTCTTACGTAAATTTCCCAAGCATTTTCCGCAACTTAGAAAAACCGGCCAAAAATACTAAGTATATTTTTGAGTAACTGTGAGTGTAAACTACCAGAAAAACATCATCGTTTGAAAAGTTGTAGAGACTAAGGGTGTTTAGTATAACAAAATCTTATTACGGTTCCCGTGTATGTCTTACGTAAATTCCCAAGCATTTTCCGCAACTTAGAAAAACCGGCCAAAAATACTAAGTATATTTTTGAGTAACTGTGAATGTAAACTACCAGAAAAACATCATCGTTTGAAAAGTTGTAGAGACTAAGGGTATTTAGTATAACAAAATCATATTACGGTTTCCGTGTATGTCTTACGTAAATTTCCCAAGCATTTTCCGCAACTTAGAAAAACCGGCCAAAAATACTAAGTATATTTTTGAGTAACTGTGAGTGTAAACTACCAGAAAAACATCATCGTTTGAAAAGTTGTAGAGACTAAGGGTGTTTAATATAACAAAATCCTATTACGGTTTCCGTATATGTCTTACGTAAATTTCCCAAGCATTTTCCGCAACTTAGAAAAACCGGCCAAAAATACTAAGTATATTTTTGAGTAACTGTGAATGTAAACTAACAGAAAAACATCATCGTTTGAAAAGTTGTAGAGACTAAGGGTGTTTAGTATAACAAAATCGTATTACGGTTTTCGTGTATGTCTTACGTAAATTTCCCAAGCATTTTCCGCAACTTAGAAAAACCGGCCAAAAATACTAAGTATATTTTTGAGTAACTGTGAGTGTAAACTACCAGAAAAACATCATCGTTTGAAAAGTTGTAGAGACTAAGGGTGTTTAGTATAACAAAATCGTATTACGGTTTCCGTATATGTCTTACGTAAATTTCCCAAGCATTTTCCGCAACTTAGAAAAACCGGCCAAAAATACTAAGTATATTTTTGAGTAACTGTGAGTGTAAACTAACAGAAAAACATCATCGTTTGAAAAGTTGTAGAGACTAAGGGTGTTTAGTATAACAAAATCGTATTACGGTTTCCGTATATGTCTTACGTAAATTTCCCAAGCATTTTCCGCAACTTAGAAAAACCGGCCAAAAATACTTAGTATATTTTTGAGTAACTGTGAATGTAAACTAACAGAAAAACATCATCGTTTGAAAAGTTGTAGAGACTAAGGGTGTTTAGTATAACAAAATCGTATTACGGTTTCCGTGTATGTCTTACGTAAATTTCCCAAGCATTTTCCGCAACTTAGAAAAACCGGCCAAAAATACTAAGTATATTTTTGAGTAACTGTGAGTGTAAACTACCAGAAAAACATCATCGTTTGAAAAGTTGTAGAGACTAAGGGTGTTTAGTATAACAAAATCATATTACGGCTTCCGTATATGTCTTACGTAAATTTCCCAAGCATTTTCAGCAAATTAGAAAAACCGGCCAAAAATACTAAGTATATTTTTGAGTAACTGTGAATGTAAACTACCAGAAAAACATCATCGTTTGAAAAGTTGTAGAGACTAAGGGTATTTAGTATAACAAAATCATATTACGGTTTCCGTGTATGTCTTACGTAAATTTCCCAAGCATTTTCCGCAACTTAGAAAAACCGGCCAAAAATACTAAGTATATTTTTGAGTAACTGTGAATGTAAACTACCAGAAAAACATCATCGTTTGAAAAGTTGTAGAGACTAAGGGTATTTAGTATAACAAAATCATATTACGGTTTCCGTGTATGTCTTACGTGAATTCCCAAGCATTTTCCGCAACTTAGAAAAACCGGCCAAAAATACTAAGTATATTTTTGAGTAACTGTGAATGTAAACTACCAGAAAAACATCATCGTTTGAAAAGTTGTAGAGACTAAGGGTATTTAGTATAACAAAATCATATTACGGTTTCCGTGTATGTCTTACGTAAATTTCCCAAGCATTTTCCGCAACTTAGAAAAACCGGCCAAAAATGCTAAGTATATTTTTGAGTAACTGTGAATGTAAACTACCAGAAAAACATCATCGTTTGAAAAGTTGTAGAGACTAAGGGTATTTAGTATAACAAAATCATATTACGGTTTCCGTGTATGTCTTACGTAAATTTCCCAAGCATTTTCCGCAACTTAGAAAAACCGGCCAAAAATACTAAGTATATTTTTGAGTAACTGTGAATGTAAACTACCAGAAAAACATCATCGTTTGAAAAGTTGTAGAGACTAAGGGTATTTAGTATAACAAAATCATATTACGGTTTCCGTGTATGTCTTACGTGAATTCCCAAGCATTTTCCGCAACTTAGAAAAACCGGCCAAAAATACTAAGTATATTTTTGAGTAACTGTGAATGTAAACTACCAGAAAAACATCATCGTTTGAAAAGTTGTAGAGACTAAGGGTATTTAGTATAACAAAATCATATTACGGTTTCCGTGTATGTCTTACGTAAATTTCCCAAGCATTTTCCGCAACTTAGAAAAACCGGCCAAAAATACTAAGTATATTTTTGAGTAACTGTGAGTGTAAACTACCAGAAAAACATCATCGTTTGAAAAGTTGTAGAGACTAAGGGTGTTTAGTATAACAATATCGTATTACGGTTTCCGTGTATGTCTTACGTAAATTTCCCAAGCATTTTCCGCAACTTAGAAAAACCGGCCAAAAATACTAAGTATATTTTTGAGTAACTGTGAGTGTAAACTACCAGAAAAACATCATCGTTTGAAAAGTTGTAGAGACTAAGGGTGTTTAGTATAACAAAATCATATTACGGCTTCCGTATATGTCTTACGTAAATTTCCCAAGCATTTTCCGCAACTTAGAAAAACCGGCCAAAAATACTAAGTATATTTTTGAGTAACTGTGAATGTAAACTACCAGAAAAACATCATCGTTTGAAAAGTTGTAGAGACTAAGGGTGTTTAGTATAACAAAATCATATTACGGTTTTCGTATATGTCTTACGTAAATTTCCCAAGCATTTTCCGCAACTTAGAAAAACCGGCCAAAAACACTAAGTATATTTTAGAGTAACTGTGAATGTAAACTAACAGAAAAACATCATCGCTTGAAAAGTTGTAGAGACTAAGGGTGTTTAGTATAACAAAATCATATAACGGCTTTCATATATGTCTTACGTAAATTTCCCCAGCATTTTCCGCAACTTAGAAAAACCGGCCAAAAATACTAAGTATATTTTTGAGTAACTGTGAATGTAAACTACCAGAAAAACATCATCGTTTGAAAAGTTGTAGAGACTAAGGGTGCTTAGTATAACAAAATCATATTACGGTTTTCATATATGTCTTACGTAAATTTCCCAAGCATTTTCCGCAACTTAGAAAAACCGGCCAAAAATACTAAGTATATTTTTGAGTAACTGTGAATGTAAACTAACAGAAAAACATCATCGTTTGAAAAGTTGTAGAGACTAAGGGTGTTTAGTATAACAAAATCATATTACGGCTTCCGTATATGTCTTACGTAAATTTCCCAAGCATTTTCAGCAAATTAGAAAAACCGGCCAAAAATACTAAGTATATTTTTGAGTAACTGTGAATGTAAACTACCAGAAAAACATCATCGTTTGAAAAGTTGTAGAGACTAAGGGTATTTAGTATAACAAAATCATATTACGGTTTCCGTGTATGTCTTACGTAAATTTCCCAAGCATTTTCCGCAACTTAGAAAAACCGGCCAAAAATACTAAGTATATTTTTGAGTAACTGTGAATGTAAACTACCAGAAAAACATCATCGTTTGAAAAGTTGTAGAGACTAAGGGTATTTAGTATAACAAAATCATATTACGGTTTCCGTGTATGTCTTACGTGAATTCCCAAGCATTTTCCGCAACTTAGAAAAACCGGCCAAAAATACTAAGTATATTTTTGAGTAACTGTGAATGTAAACTACCAGAAAAACATCATCGTTTGAAAAGTTGTAGAGACTAAGGGTATTTAGTATAACAAAATCATATTACGGTTTCCGTGTATGTCTTACGTAAATTTCCCAAGCATTTTCCGCAACTTAGAAAAACCGGCCAAAAATACTAAGTATATTTTTGAGTAACTGTGAGTGTAAACTACCAGAAAAACATCATCGTTTGAAAAGTTGTAGAGACTAAGGGTGTTTAGTATAACAATATCGTATTACGGTTTCCGTGTATGTCTTACGTAAATTTCCCAAGCATTTTCCGCAACTTAGAAAAACCGGCCAAAAATACTAAGTATATTTTTGAGTAACTGTGAGTGTAAACTACCAGAAAAACATCATCGTTTGAAAAGTTGTAGAGACTAAGGGTGTTTAGTATAACAAAATCATATAACGGCTTTCATATATGTCTTACGTAAATTTCCCCAGCATTTTCCGCAACTTAGAAAAACCGGCCAAAAATACTAAGTATATTTTTGAGTAACTGTGAATGTAAACTACCAGAAAAACATCATCGTTTGAAAAGTTGTAGAGACTAAGGGTGCTTAGTATAACAAAATCATATTACGGTTTTCATATATGTCTTACGTAAATTTCCCAAGCATTTTCCGCAACTTAGAAAAACCGGCCAAAAATACTAAGTATATTTTTGAGTAACTGTGAATGTAAACTAACAGAAAAACATCATCGTTTGAAAAGTTGTAGAGACTAAGGGTGTTTAGTATAACAAAATCATATTACGGCTTCCGTATATGTCTTACGTAAATTTCCCAAGCATTTTCAGCAAATTAGAAAAACCGGCCAAAAATACTAAGTATATTTTTGAGTAACTGTGAATGTAAACTACCAGAAAAACATCATCGTTTGAAAAGTTGTAGAGACTAAGGGTGTTTAGTATAACAAAATCATATTACGGTTTTCGTATATGTCTTACGTAAATTTCCCAAGCATTTTCCGCAACTTAGAAAAACCGGCCAAAAACACTAAGTATATTTTAGAGTAACTGTGAATGTAAACTAACAGAAAAACATCATCGCTTGAAAAGTTGTAGAGACTAAGGGTGTTTAGTATAACAAAATCATATAACGGCTTTCATATATGTCTTACGTAAATTTCCCCAGCATTTTCCGCAACTTAGAAAAACCGGCCAAAAATACTAAGTATATTTTTGAGTAACTGTGAATGTAAACTACCAGAAAAACATCATCGTTTGAAAAGTTGTAGAGACTAAGGGTGCTTAGTATAACAAAATCATATTACGGTTTTCATATATGTCTTACGTAAATTTCCCAAGCATTTTCCGCAACTTAGAAAAACCGGCCAAAAATACTAAGTATATTTTTGAGTAACTGTGAATGTAAACTAACAGAAAAACATCATCGTTTGAAAAGTTGTAGAGACTAAGGGTGTTTAGTATAACAAAATCATATTACGGCTTCCGTATATGTCTTACGTAAATTTCCCAAGCATTTTCAGCAAATTAGAAAAACCGGCCAAAAATACTAAGTATATTTTTGAGTAACTGTGAATGTAAACTACCAGAAAAACATCATCGTTTGAAAAGTTGTAGAGACTAAGGGTATTTAGTATAACAAAATCATATTACGGTTTCCGTGTATGTCTTACGTAAATTTCCCAAGCATTTTCCGCAACTTAGAAAAACCGGCCAAAAATACTAAGTATATTTTTGAGTAACTGTGAGTGTAAACTACCAGAAAAACATCATCGTTTGAAAAGTTGTAGAGACTAAGGGTGTTTAGTATAACAATATCGTATTACGGTTTCCGTGTATGTCTTACGTAAATTTCCCAAGCATTTTCCGCAACTTAGAAAAACCGGCCAAAAATACTAAGTATATTTTTGAGTAACTGTGAGTGTAAACTACCAGAAAAACATCATCGTTTGAAAAGTTGTAGAGACTAAGGGTGTTTAGTATAACAAAATCATATTACGGCTTCCGTATATGTCTTACGTAAATTTCCCAAGCATTTTCCGCAACTTAGAAAAACCGGCCAAAAATACTAAGTATATTTTTGAGTAACTGTGAATGTAAACTACCAGAAAAACATCATCGTTTGAAAAGTTGTAGAGACTAAGGGTGTTTAGTATAACAAAATCATATTACGGTTTTCGTATATGTCTTACGTAAATTTCCCAAGCATTTTCCGCAACTTAGAAAAACCGGCCAAAAACACTAAGTATATTTTAGAGTAACTGTGAATGTAAACTAACAGAAAAACATCATCGCTTGAAAAGTTGTAGAGACTAAGGGTGTTTAGTATAACAAAATCATATAACGGCTTTCATATATGTCTTACGTAAATTTCCCCAGCATTTTCCGCAACTTAGAAAAACCGGCCAAAAATACTAAGTATATTTTTGAGTAACTGTGAATGTAAACTACCAGAAAAACATCATCGTTTGAAAAGTTGTAGAGACTAAGGGTGCTTAGTATAACAAAATCATATTACGGTTTTCATATATGTCTTACGTAAATTTCCCAAGCATTTTCCGCAACTTAGAAAAACCGGCCAAAAATACTAAGTATATTTTTGAGTAACTGTGAATGTAAACTAACAGAAAAACATCATCGTTTGAAAAGTTGTAGAGACTAAGGGTGTTTAGTATAACAAAATCATATTACGGCTTCCGTATATGTCTTACGTAAATTTCCCAAGCATTTTCAGCAAATTAGAAAAACCGGCCAAAAATACTAAGTATATTTTTGAGTAACTGTGAATGTAAACTACCAGAAAAACATCATCGTTTGAAAAGTTGTAGAGACTAAGGGTATTTAGTATAACAAAATCATATTACGGTTTCCGTGTATGTCTTACGTAAATTTCCCAAGCATTTTCCGCAACTTAGAAAAACCGGCCAAAAATACTAAGTATATTTTTGAGTAACTGTGAGTGTAAACTACCAGAAAAACATCATCGTTTGAAAAGTTGTAGAGACTAAGGGTGTTTAGTATAACAATATCGTATTACGGTTTCCGTGTATGTCTTACGTAAATTTCCCAAGCATTTTCCGCAACTTAGAAAAACCGGCCAAAAATACTAAGTATATTTTTGAGTAACTGTGAGTGTAAACTACCAGAAAAACATCATCGTTTGAAAAGTTGTAGAGACTAAGGGTGTTTAGTATAACAAAATCATATTACGGCTTCCGTATATGTCTTACGTAAATTTCCCAAGCATTTTCCGCAACTTAGAAAAACCGGCCAAAAATACTAAGTATATTTTTGAGTAACTGTGAGTGTAAACTAACAGAAAAACATCATCGTTTGAAAAGTTGTAGAGACTAAGGGTGTTTAGTATAACAAAATCGTATTACGGTTTCCGTATATGTCTTACGTAAATTTCCCAAGCATTTTCCGCAACTTAGAAAAACCGGCCAAAAATACTTAGTATATTTTTGAGTAACTGTGAATGTAAACTAACAGAAAAACATCATCGTTTGAAAAGTTGTAGAGACTAAGGGTGTTTAGTATAACAAAATCGTATTACGGTTTCCGTGTATGTCTTACGTAAATTTCCCAAGCATTTTCCGCAACTTAGAAAAACCGGCCAAAAATACTAAGTATATTTTTGAGTAACTGTGAGTGTAAACTACCAGAAAAACATCATCGTTTGAAAAGTTGTAGAGACTAAGGGTGTTTAGTATAACAAAATCATATTACGGTTTCCGTGTATGTCTTACGTGAATTCCCAAGCATTTTCCGCAACTTAGAAAAACCGGCCAAAAATACTAAGTATATTTTTGAGTAACTGTGAATGTAAACTACCAGAAAAACATCATCGTTTGAAAAGTTGTAGAGACTAAGGGTATTTAGTATAACAAAATCATATTACGGTTTCCGTGTATGTCTTACGTAAATTTCCCAAGCATTTTCCGCAACTTAGAAAAACCGGCCAAAAATACTAAGTATATTTTTGAGTAACTGTGAGTGTAAACTACCAGAAAAACATCATCGTTTGAAAAGTTGTAGAGACTAAGGGTGTTTAGTATAACAATATCGTATTACGGTTTCCGTGTATGTCTTACGTAAATTTCCCAAGCATTTTCCGCAACTTAGAAAAACCGGCCAAAAATACTAAGTATATTTTTGAGTAACTGTGAGTGTAAACTACCAGAAAAACATCATCGTTTGAAAAGTTGTAGAGACTAAGGGTGTTTAGTATAACAAAATCATATTACGGCTTCCGTATATGTCTTACGTAAATTTCCCAAGCATTTTCCGCAACTTAGAAAAACCGGCCAAAAATACTAAGTATATTTTTGAGTAACTGTGAATGTAAACTACCAGAAAAACATCATCGTTTGAAAAGTTGTAGAGACTAAGGGTGTTTAGTATAACAAAATCATATTACGGTTTTCGTATATGTCTTACGTAAATTTCCCAAGCATTTTCCGCAACTTAGAAAAACCGGCCAAAAACACTAAGTATATTTTAGAGTAACTGTGAATGTAAACTAACAGAAAAACATCATCGCTTGAAAAGTTGTAGAGACTAAGGGTGTTTAGTATAACAAAATCATATAACGGCTTTCATATATGTCTTACGTAAATTTCCCCAGCATTTTCCGCAACTTAGAAAAACCGGCCAAAAATACTAAGTATATTTTTGAGTAACTGTGAATGTAAACTACCAGAAAAACATCATCGTTTGAAAAGTTGTAGAGACTAAGGGTATTTAGTATAACAAAATCATATTACGGTTTCCGTGTATGTCTTACGTAAATTTCCCAAGCATTTTCCGCAACTTAGAAAAACCGGCCAAAAATACTAAGTATATTTTTGAGTAACTGTGAGTGTAAACTACCAGAAAAACATCATCGTTTGAAAAGTTGTAGAGACTAAGGGTGTTTAGTATAACAATATCGTATTACGGTTTCCGTGTATGTCTTACGTAAATTTCCCAAGCATTTTCCGCAACTTAGAAAAACCGGCCAAAAATACTAAGTATATTTTTGAGTAACTGTGAGTGTAAACTACCAGAAAAACATCATCGTTTGAAAAGTTGTAGAGACTAAGGGTGTTTAGTATAACAAAATCATATTACGGCTTCCGTATATGTCTTACGTAAATTTCCCAAGCATTTTCCGCAACTTAGAAAAACCGGCCAAAAATACTAAGTATATTTTTGAGTAACTGTGAATGTAAACTACCAGAAAAACATCATCGTTTGAAAAGTTGTAGAGACTAAGGGTGTTTAGTATAACAAAATCATATTACGGTTTTCGTATATGTCTTACGTAAATTTCCCAAGCATTTTCCGCAACTTAGAAAAACCGGCCAAAAACACTAAGTATATTTTAGAGTAACTGTGAATGTAAACTAACAGAAAAACATCATCGCTTGAAAAGTTGTAGAGACTAAGGGTGTTTAGTATAACAAAATCATATAACGGCTTTCATATATGTCTTACGTAAATTTCCCCAGCATTTTCCGCAACTTAGAAAAACCGGCCAAAAATACTAAGTATATTTTTGAGTAACTGTGAATGTAAACTACCAGAAAAACATCATCGTTTGAAAAGTTGTAGAGACTAAGGGTGCTTAGTATAACAAAATCATATTACGGTTTTCATATATGTCTTACGTAAATTTCCCAAGCATTTTCCGCAACTTAGAAAAACCGGCCAAAAATACTAAGTATATTTTTGAGTAACTGTGAATGTAAACTAACAGAAAAACATCATCGTTTGAAAAGTTGTAGAGACTAAGGGTGTTTAGTATAACAAAATCATATTACGGCTTCCGTATATGTCTTACGTAAATTTCCCAAGCATTTTCAGCAAATTAGAAAAACCGGCCAAAAATACTAAGTATATTTTTGAGTAACTGTGAATGTAAACTACCAGAAAAACATCATCGTTTGAAAAGTTGTAGAGACTAAGGGTATTTAGTATAACAAAATCATATTACGGTTTCCGTGTATGTCTTACGTAAATTTCCCAAGCATTTTCCGCAACTTAGAAAAACCGGCCAAAAATACTAAGTATATTTTTGAGTAACTGTGAATGTAAACTACCAGAAAAACATCATCGTTTGAAAAGTTGTAGAGACTAAGGGTATTTAGTATAACAAAATCATATTACGGTTTCCGTGTATGTCTTACGTGAATTCCCAAGCATTTTCCGCAACTTAGAAAAACCGGCCAAAAATACTAAGTATATTTTTGAGTAACTGTGAATGTAAACTACCAGAAAAACATCATCGTTTGAAAAGTTGTAGAGACTAAGGGTATTTAGTATAACAAAATCATATTACGGTTTCCGTGTATGTCTTACGTAAATTTCCCAAGCATTTTCCGCAACTTAGAAAAACCGGCCAAAAATACTAAGTATATTTTTGAGTAACTGTGAGTGTAAACTACCAGAAAAACATCATCGTTTGAAAAGTTGTAGAGACTAAGGGTGTTTAGTATAACAATATCGTATTACGGTTTCCGTGTATGTCTTACGTAAATTTCCCAAGCATTTTCCGCAACTTAGAAAAACCGGCCAAAAATACTAAGTATATTTTTGAGTAACTGTGAGTGTAAACTACCAGAAAAACATCATCGTTTGAAAAGTTGTAGAGACTAAGGGTGTTTAGTATAACAAAATCATATTACGGCTTCCGTATATGTCTTACGTAAATTTCCCAAGCATTTTCCGCAACTTAGAAAAACCGGCCAAAAATACTAAGTATATTTTTGAGTAACTGTGAATGTAAACTACCAGAAAAACATCATCGTTTGAAAAGTTGTAGAGACTAAGGGTGTTTAGTATAACAAAATCATATTACGGTTTTCGTATATGTCTTACGTAAATTTCCCAAGCATTTTCCGCAACTTAGAAAAACCGGCCAAAAACACTAAGTATATTTTAGAGTAACTGTGAATGTAAACTAACAGAAAAACATCATCGCTTGAAAAGTTGTAGAGACTAAGGGTGTTTAGTATAACAAAATCATATAACGGCTTTCATATATGTCTTACGTAAATTTCCCCAGCATTTTCCGCAACTTAGAAAAACCGGCCAAAAATACTAAGTATATTTTTGAGTAACTGTGAATGTAAACTACCAGAAAAACATCATCGTTTGAAAAGTTGTAGAGACTAAGGGTGCTTAGTATAACAAAATCATATTACGGTTTTCATATATGTCTTACGTAAATTTCCCAAGCATTTTCCGCAACTTAGAAAAACCGGCCAAAAATACTAAGTATATTTTTGAGTAACTGTGAATGTAAACTAAAAGAAAAACATCATCGTTTGAAAAGTTGTAGAGACTAAGGGTGTTTAGTATAACAAAATCATATTACAGTTTTCATATATGTCTTACGTAAATTTCCCAAGCATTTTCCGCAACTTAGGAAAACCGGCCAAAAATACTAAGTATATTTTTGAGTAACTGTGAATGTAAACTAACAGAAAAACATCATCGTTTGAAAAGTTGTAGAGACTAAGGGTGTTTAGTATAACAAAATCATATTACAGTTTTCATATATGTTTTACGTAAATTTCCCAAGCATTTTCCGCAACTTAGAAAAACCGGCCAAAAATACTAAGTATATTTTTGAGTAACTGTGAATGTAAACTAACAGAAAAACATCATCGTTTGAAAAGTTGTAGAGACTAAGGGTGTTTAGTATAACAAAATCATATTACAGTTTTCATATATGTCTTACGTAAATTTCCCAAGCATTTTCCGCAACTTAGGAAAACCGGCCAAAAATACTAAGTATATTTTTGAGTAACTGTGAATGTAAACTAACAGAAAAACATCATCGTTTGAAAAGTTGTAGAGACTAAGGGTGTTTAGTATAACAAAATCATATTACAGTTTTCATATATGTTTTACGTAAATTTCCCAAGCATTTTCCGCAACTTAGAAAAACCGGCCAAAAATACTAAGTATATTTTTGAGTAACTGTGAATGTAAACTAACAGAAAAACATCATCGTTTGAAAAGTTGTAGAGACTAAGGGTGTTTAGTATAACAAAATCATATTACAGTTTTCATATATGTTTTACGTAAATTTCCCAAGCATTTTCCGCAACTTAGAAAAACCGGCCAAAAATATTAAGTATATTTTTGAGTATATTTAGAAACTTCACTTTTGTATTTGAAGAGTAAAACATTGGTATAACTCTTGGCCTTGGGCTAAAATTACAGGGAGGGGGGAATGATATTTCTACTTTTTCCAGTAGATATGTTATGAGGGATTGGCCTCTTTATTTTTCTGATTTACCAAATCGAAAATATTGGGATTGCCATGAACAATTAATATATTTGTCTATAAAAAAGCCGATAAAATCAAACGATTTAGCTAAACTAGTTTAAGTTTCTATGCAAAAATTGTCCTCTCTGGAGGGATTTTATTTTTTTATTTTTTGTAATTACATTCTAGTCTCCTGAACTAATGAGCCATTTGTTTCTGACTTAATTTACTATAACTTAAATTAAGCTATGGCTTCTTCCCATTGGCGTTCCATAGTGTTTGGTAAATTGAAGTAAACCACATCTTTGTAGTGGATTTTAGATCAGCACAATGCTGTTTAAACTGACAATCACACAAGCTCAAAAGGTTTGGTTCTTTTAAGTTCACATGTTGGCGGAGCCTTTCTTCATGTCTCCGTGCTTTTTCCTGTATTTTCTTTATGATGAGGTTTATTTTAAGGTCCTTAGAAGGGAATATCAGTACGAAACCTTTCCCCAAAAGATGGTAATGGAAACAAGTAATCGGTGGTACCAAGGATATCTCTGTTACACTATAAAGATGAGTATCCTGTATTGCTACAGGTCCACATAGAAATGGATTTGATCCTTAATGCCTGAGTGGGTGTATCCTGAGTGCAGGGTGGAAAGGGTGGAAGTTCTCTAAATTTTCATCAGCAACTTTTGGTTAGCCTTACTATTTAAGGCTCGCCACCAAACAACAATCCCATATGAAAGTATGGGCCTTATCATTGAAGCATAGAGCCAGTATAAGATATGGGGTTCAAGACCACATCGTTTTCCAATAGCACTTTTAAAGGTGTATAGCGTATAATAGCTTTCTTTACCCTTTCTAAAATATTAGGCTTCAAACTAAATTTGCTGTCCAAAACAACACTAGGTATTTCGCTTTATTTTTATTTATTATTCAAATGATGATGTTCTCATTTTAGGAAAGTTTAGGTTTGGGCTCATTTTAGGCCATATTCATTTTATAAACTATGTAATTCGAATTGCGTTTTCTTCTTTATATAATGCTAATTATCGGTTAATTCGAATTAAGTATATTATAATCACGAACACATGCAAAGCTATTAATCTTTAGGAAAAACTTCACACATTTGCGCAAAGACGTGAAGTTTTTCCTAAACGATCCTATTTTTTTTTTTTTTTTTTTTAGGATAGTTTAGGATAAACTTCACGCGAATATGGTTCGATTACTCCTGCCGTCTGCATTTCTGTTACCATCCGGTTGACTTCTTGTTGTTTTGCCAATGGTAATCTCCTGGATGGTTGGCGGGACTAATTGGCATCTCCGCTCCCCTATCAATTCGATGCTTTACCATTGAAGTCCTTCAGTTATTATTCGATGTACTGCAGAATATGGACGTGTACCGTTTGAGTAGTTGATGTGCAGAATTTTTCTGTGCCTAAAATTGTTCTACCATTTCTATCCGGCCTTGCAAGTCGGCTTTTTCAATCGGACTTTTCTGTTCACACTTTACTATAGTTGAAACCTCGTTACATTTGCCGATGACTGTCCCTTCCTCGATGGTTTTCGTCTTATTCGAGAGATTTAGAGTCCTAATTGGTACTCTATAGTCGTTGTCTGGTTTAACTAGCATTGAAGTGGCAACTCGATGTTATCGTAACTTAAAACTCCTCGTCCAACATCCGCCATGAAGCTATTTGCCTTCAGGAAGTCCATCCCCATTATGACTTCATCCACAATATCTGCAATCAGCACTTCGTGTTGGAAAAGAGTTCTCACGATTTTTATTTTCACAATATTTTTACCTTTTATTATTGAACTATCTCCAGTTGCTGTTTGTAACTTCAATCCATTACCTGGTTGTATACCTCCATCGATCAGATCTTTCCGGACAATCGTGCGATTTGCTCCCGTATCCAGGGTGATGATGCAATCTGTGCCATCAATGTCGCCTTTAATTGTTAAGCTGTCACCGCCTCTTGCTACTTTCGAAACGCGGATGGAGGTTATGGGGCAATCGGTTGTGGGAGTCAGCTTCAGCCCCTTTAAGCTGACTCTCTCTTTTTCTTCCTAATTCCCAGCAGTCCCGTGAGATGTGACCGACTTTATCACATGCCCAACATTTGATTTTTAAGCTTCCGTCTCGGTATCTTGGCGTTGACCGTTCTGTGTTTATGCTGGTGTCGATTTCTACTCGGCGTATTTTCATTGACGGTTTGGTGATGGCTTGTTCAGTTTCATTTACGCACAAGCGATGGTTTCCGCGAAGGTTGCTTTAGGTGACAACATCACCGCCCTGCGTGTGTCTGGATCTCGAATGCCGCCAATGAATGCGTCAATTTTTAGCCTTTCCATATAATCGGCCGATGTACTGGTATGTGCTAAATGTACTAATCGCTCGATTGCCGATAAAAATTCCTGTAGCGATTCTCGTCCCTTTTGATAGTGGCTTTTTAATTCCATACGATAGATTTCCCGCTTGTGGTCCCTGCCGTACTTCCGATCCAGCGCCTTCATATTTTCGAGATAACTGTTGCGATCTTTTTCCGGAATTGTTTGTAAGGCCTCCGCTGCTTCACCTTTAAGGGCCACTATTAACGCTGCGACAAGATGTTCATCATTCCAACGGTTTTGATTGGCTGCCGTTTCAAATTGAAATTTTGAAAATGCCGAAAGATGTTGTACCGTCGAAGTTTGGTAGTTTTAACTCAACTGATTGAACGGTTTGAACCACTTGCGTCGTTGTTCCACTTGCCTTGACATCATTTAGTTCTTTCTTGAGACGTTGAAATGTTTCCACAACTTGTTGAACCTTCGTTTCAAATTTTCCTTCAACCTGTTAAATCTCCATTTGCAGCTTCTCCACTTCGCCGTGTATGTTAGTAGATAATTCGAGAAGTTTCTCGTCCATTCTCATTTGACCATCTATAATTTGGTTTTTTATTTCCTCTCCTTGTTGTTTTATTTCTTGGTTAGACTGATTTATAGTCTCCAACTGCCGCACATTTTGTTGTTCCATTTCATTTTTAATTTCTAGGTTTGACTGCATTGCTTGTTGCGCCATCATCTGCTTCATAGCAGCCATTAACTGTGACAAATCGAAACTTCCAGATGGTGTTTGCGTTGTTTCGGCTGACGGTCGTTTATCTCCTTCTTTCTGCTCTATGGTTGCCGCATCCGTTACTTTCTCTCTAAAATCATGTTGATCCGCGTCTAACCCTTCTTTCTCCATGGCATCGCGTGGTCGCGCTTGTAAAGCTGCTTTACTACCATCAGTAGCCAAAGCCCGTTTCTCAAGTTCCCTTTTTAATTCTGGAACTTTTAATTCGTTGAGAATCATTTTCTTTATCTTTTTATTCACAATCCCACCGCTGTCACCAATTTGTTACGTTTTTGCCTTGTCAATTAAGCTTCGTATCACTGGACTGTGAATAACACAAAATCAATTTATTTTTTAACACCAACGAATTTATTTATTTCACAAAAAAATTTTACAACACAATTTATTAATAAAAATTCACAAAATCACTTTATATAAATTATTCTCAAATTTTACTGTACACCTAAAATTTTTTTTTCCACTAAAACACTTTTTTAATCACTTTTTAATTCCTTTATAATCTTCACACTGTGGCTTTCCAAATACTACTAATCCAATTCGATCTCGTTCGCCTTTTTATATACACAAACCAAACTTCTAGGAAGCCCATGACTTTTCGAGTTAGAATAGTGTAAAAACATTTAGAACTGTTTTATCATGGAAAATTCCATTTAGTACAGTAAGACATTGAGCTATTAGTTTAAATTATTCTATCACACGGTAGGTGTCACCGTCACACTATATATTGTGACGGTGACACCTAGTGTGTAATAGAAGAAGTTAAATGAATAGCTCAATGTTTAACTGTACTAAAATGGAATTTTCCATGATAAAAATTGTTCTAAATGTTTCTATGCTATTCTAACTGGAAAAGTCATGAGCTCTCTAGAAGTTTGGTTTATGTATATAAAAAGGCGAACGAGATCGAATTGGATTAGTAGTATTTGGAAAGCCACAGTGTGAAGATTATAAAGGAATTAAAAAGTGATTTAAAAAGTGTTTTAGTGGAAAAAAAAATTTTAAGTGTACAGTAAAATTTGAGAATAATTTATATAAAGTGATTTTGTGAATTTTTATTATTAAATTGTGTTGTAAAATTTTTGTGCTAAATGAATAAATTCGTTAGTGATAAATTAAATTGATTTTGTGTTATTCACAGTCCAGTGATACGAATCTTAATTGACAAGGCAAAAACGTAACAATATTAAGCGGAAACTTATGTTCCACAATTTTCCACGAATTAACGAGATATACAAAGAAATAAGTTCCACATTTTTTAAGAAAAGCAATTCCCTACCACACAACATTTTTGATTGTATTTAAATTTATGTGAATAAATAAATAAAATTTAGATATAAAGCGCAGCAGCTTTTATTTATTGAAAGATCCGATACATATACATAACATTAAATTCTGTGATTTTCCCGTCATAAAATTTAATATTGATAAAATTCAATTGAGTGATAATAATATAGATACGTTACAAGTATGTTTTGTTTTTAATATACTTTATGTACCCAACATATATTTATACAATAATATCGCAATAAAATTATTTAATGAAAAAATATTTTGTTCATTTATGTATATACTTTATTGTGTACTTGCTGTGATTTAATAGTTGTGCGCAGTTCGATGAATCGCTGATTTATTGAGGATTCTTAATTTCACAAAATAAGTAGTTCCAATTTTCAGTAATCAAAACACGATGAGTAAATGAGAAAATGATTCAAACCACTCAAAACTGAAGAAGAACGAAAAAGCTTAATTAAACTTGTTAAGTTGCTTCATTAATTTCCAGATGAACAAGTAGTTACATAAAACATGGAAATTGTTCTAGTAGCAGACAATAGACAATTTTTTATTAGAGTGCTACTGCTTTACTCTCTATAGCATCTATATGCGAACAATATTTTAGCAATTTTTCATTTTTAATTTTCATAATTAACCTAACAAACTATAAAATCGTAATTTAATATATTACCACCACACACCGCACCACCATCATCATAATGGTTTTTCATTCTTCATCATCGTCATCATATCCACTTGGTTCTGTATCTATGTATGTAGTAGTACTACGATTATACACAGAAGCAACAACAAGAGAGTATATGCGGCGGGGGCACAAAAAGCTCTTTTTCATTATACAAAAAGTTTTATGCTTATAAAAAGATGAAACAAAAAAAAGCAAAATTATTTTATGTAATAATATTATGGTTCGCAACTTCTTCATTTTTCATAAAAGATTTTATTTTTTCTGTTCCCTCCATTGAACCAATTTTCATCGCAGTGCTACACACAAAAAGGATGATGAACCACAAGGAACTTTTTATTTTTTTTATTTTTTGATCCGAGTTTTGTGGTTTGGTAAAAATAATTATAATATTTTTTTTTTTTGCGGTGTTGTTGTTGTTGGTGATGGTTTTTCCGGACAAGCTCTCTATATATTATACTCGAAACATTTGATGGAAGAATACATTTTATGTCGTTTATGCGGAACTTTATTATATACTCGTAAATGGTGACAGCAATAGTAATGAGGATACTGATGGTGGGTTTGGTTAATTTGTGTACATTTTTTACTTTTTAAATATTCGCAATTGAACGAAAGAATGCCAATTTTCTTCTTAAGGACATATCGTGAGGGCGATTGAAAGATTTACGTTGATATCCTTTGGCCAGTAGGCCCAAAATCGGATTTTATTGATATCGAATAAGAAAACAAAAATCGCTTCCAATTTGTTACATGCTATGGCGTCAACAATTACAGTAAAAATTTTCATTTCGCAAAGGTAAAATCAGCAACGTTCAACCAACGTCCAACTTCACTCCTCTTTTAGTAGATAAGTATTTAGAGTAATTTAACCTTCATGTCATTGAAAGTGAATCGTTAGTACCAGCCGGGCATTCGTTGAAAAGTTAGACTTAGTTCAAGATATACAGAATTTTCCCGAGAATTTTATCGTTTCTAAATACATATTCAGTCTATTTGCGATATTTAATCCTACTGCGAATATACCCAAGCGATTCTTGGTTCCCAAGTATTTTAAAGGAATGGTGCACCTACTAGGCGTTTTATTAAAAAAAAAAAAAAAAAAAACTCCCAGAGTGCTTTTTAATTTTTAGGCTTCAGAGGCTAAGTTTTAATTTTTACCTCTGTCTAAAAAGACCAAAGTATTGAAATCCTGTTAAAATGATCAAAAATTTGGTTGGTCCACAACCACTTTTCTCTCGACGTTTTGAAAGTCCCTGAGTCTAAAAAAGCAAAAAATATGTTCGTCCGCCTGTCTGGATGTCTGTTGGTTTGTACCCATAGTATCTCGAGAACAGCAAACCCGAGATTTCAAAAGCTTTTGGAACCTATGCGTCAAGAGGGTCGGGTACCTGCCATACGAATTGACCCAAAATACCTGGTTATAAAAATATTTACCAATTTTTTAAAAAAGGTGATTTTAGCGGCCACGCGGGGTAACTAGTTATTCTAGGCTCAGAAAAAGTGAAATTAGAGGTCTGAAACCTTTGAAATTGATACTAATAATGACATCTGCCGGTAGTAGACAAGTGTGAGTTGTGACTCCATTACATAGGAAGCCGAAAAAACTCGTGGCGGCGCTTTGACCGTTCGTTTTCTCGGCCTGGTTCCCAGTGTGGCCGCAACCGTTGCTCCGCACAGATTTTTTTTTTCAAATCGACTAGTTTGTGGTGTCAATAGACAAAATAAAGCTAAGTTTTTGGTATTATAGTAAAAAAAATGTTCAATCCTAGTCGTTATGGAATGTTGTCTGTTCATGTGAAATAATTCAGTTTCATTTTTATATGATATTGTTTATTGAATAAATCTAGTGTACGTTCGTTGTAGGATAACACGTGGGTTATAGGTTATGAAAATACGATGTATAAACTTACCCTATGTTTTTTTTATTATATCGGAGAGAGCAGACGGAGCAAAAACAGAAAAAACAATACTGCGTTGTTTTTTACATGTATTGCGTTTTTTTCTTTTTGCTCTGTCTGCTCGGCTGAAGGAAGATCAAATCGTATAGGCAGAGCTCCGTATGAAGCAAGCTTGGCATAATATGATGCTGTAAATCTGGATTCGCTAGAGAACTTTTGGGATCTCTTGTTTAACCAAGAACTCATCGAAGCAATCGTCGACAGCACGAAGTGAGAAAATCGAGGAGGTGTCTGGAGGTTGTTGAAGATAGAGCTCAGACCTACCACCATCACACTGACCCACTTGAAATCAGAGATTAAATCGGTGTTTTATATTATGCTGGCTTATGGAAGTCTTCGAAGGTGGATAATAACGAACTCTAGGACACAAGAAACGGAATCAACTTGTACAGAGGTGTCTTTCCTCGAATGAGGTTTGAGGTTCTCCAGCCTTGTTTGCATTTCGATGCAAGAGAGAATACAGATCCAGATGCCAGATTTTCGCCTATCAGAAAAATTTGGTCCATTTTCATCAAAAACTGCACCAAGTATTATAATTCAAGTAATAAATGTACAGCCGATGAACAGCTGCTTGGATTCAGGGGCCGTAGTACGCTCTAAAGCTGTTAACCCTTAACGACGCTACGATCGCCTGCCTGATTCACGCTATCCCGTACCTGGGAAAAGACGCCACCACTGATAATCCCCAGAGATTACATAGCGGAGAATACTTTTTTCAAGCTGGAACGGCTCCAATACAGGGCACCAATTGAACGGTGAAGTGCGATAATTGGTTCACCACCGTCCCTCTGCTGACCAGAATGTTGGATTAACCTTTCAACATGTCTGTAACTGGAACTATCAGAAAGAATAAACGGGAGATTCCAGTGGAGATGAAGTTATCAGTCCTGAAACAAAGTTTTGTCACACCAAAGACATAACTTTACTTTCCCATACACTGAAGAAGAACAAATTGTCTTGGTGGCTTCAACTTATCTCCATACCCAACAAATAACGGACGGAAAGCCGAATATCATTCTCCACTATAATGATACGAAAAAGGGGACGGATACTTTCGATCAATTGTGCACCCTTTCTTCGGGATGCTCGATCAAGCAGCCGTTAATTCCCGCATTATGTGGAAACTCAAAGTCGGCGACGCACGGGAATCCACTTCTGTGATCATCGTTTTGAAGAAACTGATTGCTCAACTCACCTTCCCCGATGCTACACCAGAAATTGGCAGGACCATTTGTTCGGAAAGAGCTACAGATGGTCATCAAGAGCATCCTAAAAATTGACAATAGCCAAGAAATGGGCGACCTGAAAAAAGGGTATCTTCGTCCAAGCACGGAGGTGCGTACTGTGCGACCGAAAGAAGGATAAAAAAATGCATGTTGGATGTTCGGCCTGTAGAAGGCCGGTTTGCGAGGAACATCGGTTCCCTTTGTGCATAACGTGTGCTGGCCAATAAAATGGGATTCAAAATAAATTTTTTTTGTTCAAATATCATAAAAATAATTTTTTTTTTCACTTTTCTGTACGTAAATATGTATTTAGAAGCTAATAAAGCACAAAAAAGCAAATTTTATGATTTGTAATTTTTTTCATTTTTCCCTCCAGTAATTTTGCAATAGTGTTATTTTCTACGATAGTCGTATATGTTGTGCGTACAATGCTAAAATTTTAGCCCTTAATATTGAAAAATGGCGGATTTTTCAATATTAAAAAAATGGCGGAGTAATGAATTTTTTTCTGAAAAAAAGCCAATTTTGACCAGTTTTTAGAACGCCATATTGAAGAACTCTTCAACAAACATGAAACAATCGGTTAGAAGTCTTAAAACACCCATATGTCTTGTACAACTAGTTTTTCAGTGTGAGGTAATGAGTTACCCCATGTGGCCGCTATGTGGCCTGGCTGAGGTGTGGCCGATAAGGGTTAGCCTGATACACTCAAATATCTCGGAAAATAAGCACTCTACGAAAAAAAATGGTTAAGATCAAAATTTAATTATTTCCTAGGGGAAACACATTAGTGTTAAAATTAGTACCCTCTCCTCATTGTAGGTGGGATGGGGGTAACTTCGAACTCCTATTTTTTTGCAGATTCGGATTCTATGGCTAAAATTATGTAGGATTGGACTGAAATTTTTTTTCGATTTACTACGCAAACGATTCTGCTACTCGAAGTTAGTTTTACAGAAAATTGAAATGATACTGGTTTATGGAGAAGCTGGCCGGAGTCTTGATAATGCTGTCACTCTCTACGCTTCGCGTTTTCCGGATAGGATTCGGTCACGTGCGTTGTTTCAGCATACTGTCAAACAATTTATTACTGATGGAAGTGTTCAACCGAAAAAAAGGACTCGTTCAGCAACAGTCACTGGAGAAAATAATGAAATTGATGCATTGGCTGTAATTGAATTAATGAAGACCGAAGTTCTCATCACCTTATGAGGTTTCAGCACTTTATATTCCTTATTTATGTTCACAAAATATTCCATTATAAACCGAGAAATTTGTTCATTCGCGGTTGGACTCAATGCTTTCGAATTTTGCGTAGTGTTAATTTTTCACCTTCTTCCTCTATCCACTACTGATAGCCTCTCCTCACTGATTTGCTTTGACTTCTTAACTTTTGGCAATTGTGGGTTTTATTAGGTAAGTGTTTTGCGTTCCTCTAGTGACATTCGAATAATACGTTCCATGTCCCGTACTTTCCGTATGTGCCTCATCACTGTTCCCAGTTACCCTGAAAGCCCTGTTCTGCTAACGTTCAATCAAACCGAATAAATATTATTGTATTAAATTAAATGATGACTACATAAATATCATACAATACAAATATAAAACTCAGTTAAATAGATTTTCCATTCAATTAGAATATCGATTTATGAAGTTTATTCGGTTCTCTTTTGTTATTAATTTGTAACAATTAAATCACGAAGGTCCACGTTGGTCGCCAAATGGTCCTTCCAGATTTGCACTTTTCTCATATAATTAAATTGAAACAGAATTGGTACGTTCATTTTGCTCTGCACGTTGTACAGTGTGGTAAATTTCAAAAAATTTGGCCAAAAGTGAAAAACTCAAGTAAATTATCACAAAATCTGCCTGCACTATTCATTCAAAGGTGCACCACGCTCTGGTCGACCAATAACTGTAAAAAAATCAGGGCTGTGGAGTCGGAGCCCGAGTCGGAGCCACGGAGTTTATGTTTATGTTCGTATTTTTAAAGGAGCCGGAGTCGGAGCCGGAGCCGTGTAGAATTGACTGACTCCGGCTCCAGATTTTTGTTTATTTTATTCCTGTTTTCCTATGTATCTCAAATATTTTTATATGAATTACCGCAGTTCAAATTGGCATTCCAAACCGTAGTAGCCGAAATTGCGGTAAATTTAATAAATTTGGATCCAGATTTTTGTGAAATCTTTAATTTTTACCAATTTTGTATTAAGCACGCAAATCGAAATAAATATTTTGTCATCACATTTCACGGAAAATTATTGATGTTAAACCAAACAAAAAATTGGAAAAATATCAAGAAGAATTAATATGGACTTTGCCGAAATTTTAACAAGCTAGGATGCTTTATTGTTAACTTTGCTGTTTGGCATACTCAAAAAAAAATTGCAAAATAGCCAACGCTTATTCAAAATCTCTCAACGTGATCTTACAGCTACTCTTATAGAGCTGAAGCCATACCCGATTTTTTTTTTTTTTTATGCACTCAACTCAAATATGGAAGATTGCAATTTGAGCCAGAAATCGATGACATTTTCCGTTCGTTGGCAAAAAAATTGTTTGTTTATGAAGCAACTGGAAGGATCGCAAAGGTTATTTCTATGTTTTCTTTTAAAAAACAAGGTAACTGAAAATGTCACAGTAGCTTTTAGGAAAATATTCAAAATCTGAAACTTATTTTTGAAAATTTAGAAAATTGTCGAGTTATTTCCATCCATAACTCAAAATCGATGAAAAAAACACAGATTTATTTGAAAAGCACAAATGGTTATGAAATAAACCTGAACAAAAAAAAAATGAAAAGTTACTGTCATTAAGTAAAACCATCTCACGTTTTTTCAAACAATATCCACGTCACCGTTACAGATTCTATGTATTTTGAGTAACATCTCAACATATAATCCTACGGATGATCCCAGCCCCCTATTTTAACAGATGATTTTCTCCAGCAACCACCGACACGCTACCTCCTCTCCCTAAGACGGAAACTCTGCGTTCTTGTAGAAGTTCCACAGTTTAGAGATGACCTATTGTTACTCGTTCCACCTGTTAAGAAAAAGGGGAAATAACTTCGTACGAAATTGAAATGTATCGTCAGATTATTGACATTATAGAAAGATAACTTTGGAATAAAATTGTGGCTAGTCTTAAATGCATTGTATAGCAGCTTTCGCCGATAAATAATCTAATATTGATATTGAACAGAAAAGGCAATATGGTGCCCCTGCGGTAACCTTTGCAAATTAACACACCAGTCACTGCCAGCTTGCCAAACTAAATATATATTTGGTGTCGGAGCTGGAGCTGCAGTCGGAGTTGGAGCCGGAGCTAGAGCCGGAGCTTGAGCTGGAGCCGGAGTCGATAATCAATCTATAAATTTCCGGAGTCGGAGCCGGAGCCGAATATTTTTTTTCAGACTCCACAACCCTGGTAAAAATCAATGAAATCTTACCAAAAATCGAAGAAGAACGACACATAAACAGCTCTAACATGGCTAAGGAATTAAATACCGATCACAAAACAGTTTTAAACCTTTTGCGTTAGGCTAGATAAAGAAAGAAGCTTGATGGCTGGTTGCCGCAGAAATTGTCGATGAAAACTTTGATTAACTGAATTTCAATTTGTAATGTCATTGGCTGGTGATTAGCATTGTGACGAATATTCTAAAGCAGGTAGAAGAAAATATAATCTTATATGAGTGATTCCTGAACGTTAGACATGTTCTTTAACCAACCTTTAAATCCAGAAACTTTTTGTTTTGGACTTTTAGCCACTATTTTTGACTCTATTTTGTTCAACGAATTCATAACATGCCTAATATAATAAAATTAAATATTCAACTGCCAAAATTAGACACAAATTTTGTTTTTATTTCCAGTGACCTCATCCAGTGTGGCCGATTTCAAAATGTCTAAGCCAACGATACCACAACTAACAATCGCCACACTACTAATCGTTACATTTTCACAAAACATCCATCACATGCTTTTTAGATAGTTGTGCGACGAGCAAACGAGGAAGATGCAAAATCCAAACAAACACAATTTATAATTACTAAAACAAAAACAAAAAAAAAATGATAAAAAACAAATATTAATTTTAATTATTATTATAATTAATAAATACAAGAAAAAAAAATTAAAAATAAATAATTTTTTATTTTTATTTTTTAAATTTATATATAAATATATTATAAATAAATATTAAACAGTTAAAAATAATTAAAATAAAATTATAATTAAGTAACACAATATGTAATTTTTAATTAATTTTACGATTTATTTTTAATTAATTAAAACAAGAATTATTACAAATCAGCAAGAAAATTCACTTTGATTTTTGTACATATATTGTACGTTTATCATTTTAGTTTTTCCTTAATTTATTAATTTTTTTTTGTTTATTAAATTTTTTATTAATAATAATTAAGATAAAAATCATCCAAATCACAATAAATAATTTCTATGTACGACACGAATACACAAAATACTAAATTGAATGCCACGAAATAATAAATCTTTTGTCCAATGTATTGTGCAGCGAATAAAAAATTATAGATCATGTTTTCCGAAAGAGGCAGCACTATAAAAGGAAAAGTACAGAGCGTTTGCCACTTGATGTCACACACAATCAGAAAATATTACCGACGTTTTTCAAAAGGGCGTTTATAAAAACTTCTCAAAATCATAATAATCACTTTTATAACACAAAAATATTTTTTCTTATGTTTACAAAATGCACACATAAAAATGTCATACAATTTTTGACAGCAAATATTTAGTGACACCTAGTGGCATTATGTGAAAGTTAATTATGCTTTCGGAGTTTTCCGGAAGATGGTAGCTCTTGCGGCTTAAGAAAATTTGACATTTAAACATGATCTATTGGACAAAAGGCCACAATTTTTTCAAACCATAAAATTCGCTAGAAGCTTTTTCAAGTAAAATTATTATAAAATTAAAAGGCGTTCAAAACCACGAAATCACAAAAACTATTATTATGAATTATGTATATTATGATTATTTTCAAACAAATATAAATTGTAATTTATAAAACAAACAAAAAATTAAATTAAATGTAAACATTTTAAGCGAAAAACACAAAAGCATGTAAAAAAAATAAAAATTTTAAGAACAAACAAAAATGGAAGAATTTTAATAAATGAATGAATTAAAGAAGATCGAGATTTTTAATTTTTAGAGATTCATGTCCCTATCAGATTTCAGGGAGTGCAATGTACAAAATTATTTGTAACAATTCAGCTAATGGAACAAATAAATCGGTAAGTATTTGTGTGAAAATTACGTACTCTAACCTAAAATGGTAGTAAAAATTCAGCGTTGGTGACATATTCCCGAGCGACAAAATCCCGCGAGACATAATCCCAAAGGACAAAATTCCAAGGATACATAATGGTGAGTGTGAAAATCACCTGAACTATAGACCCAAAAAGTCAGAGCTCCAAAATCGAAAATCGGCAATTTCGATTCGATAGTTGATACCTATATTAATAGGCGTTGAGCCCTGTAATTATCGTGCCAACGGGCATTTGGATCGATCAAATATTTCTACATATTTTTGAGAAAATTCAATTTTATTGAAAATCACCTGAACTATAGACCACAAAATCAGAGCTTCAATGATTGAGCTCTGGCAATTGTGCTCCGATTTCAATAATTAATACCTATATCAATATTTCTACACATTTTGGAGAAAATTCAATTTTATTGAAAATCACCTGAACTATAGACCACAAAATCAGAGCTCCAAAATCTAAAATCGGCAATTGTGCTCCGATATCGATGATTGATACCTCTATCAATAGGCGTTGAGCCCTGTAATTATCGTGCCAAAGGGCATTTGGATCGTTCGAATATTTCTACACATTTTGGAGAAAATTCTATTTTATTGAAAATCACCTGAACTATAGACCACAAAATCAGAGCTCCAATGATTAAGCTCCGGCAATTGTGTTCCGATTTCAATAATTAATACCTATTTCAATATTTCTACACATTTTGGAGAAAATTCTATTTTATTGAAAATCACCTGAACTATAGACCACAAAATCAGAGCTCCAAAATCGAAAATCGGCAATTTTGCTCCGATTTCGATGGTTGATACCTTTATCAATAAGCGTTGAGCCCTGTAATTATCGTGCCAACGGGCATTTGGATCGTTCGAATATTTCTACACATTTTGGAGAAAATTCTATTTTATTGAAAATCACCTGATATAGACCACAAAATCAGCGCTCCAAAATCGAAAATCGGCAATTGTGCTCCGATATCGATGATTGATACCTCTATCAATAGGCGTTGAGCCCTGTAATTATCGTGCTAACAGGCATTTGGATCGTGCGAATATTTCTACACATTTTGGAGAAAATTCTATTTTATTGAAAATTACCTGAACTATAGACCACAAAATCAGAGTTCCAATGATTGAGCTCCGGCAATTGTGCTCCGATTTCAATAATTAATACCTATATCAATATTTCTACACATTTTGGAGAAAATTCTATTTTATTGAAAATCACCTGAACTATAGACCACAAAATAAGCGCTCCAAAATCGAAAATCGGCAATTGTGCTCCGATATCGATGATTGATACCTCTATAAATAGGCGTTGAGCCCTGTAATTATCTTGCCAACGGACATTTTGATCGTTCGAATATTTCTACACATTTTGGAGAAAATTCTATTTTATTGAAAATCACCTGAACTATACACCACAAAATCAGAGCTCCAAAATCGAAAATCGGCAATTGTGGTCCGATATCGATGATTGATACCTCTATCAATAGGCGTTGAGCCCTGTAATTATCTTGCCAACGGAAATTTAGATCGTTCGAATATTTCTACAAATTTTAGAGAAAATTCTATTTTATTGAAAATCACCTGAGCTATAGACCACAAAATCAGAGCTCCAAAATCGAAAATCGGCAATTTTGCTCCGATTTCGATGGTTGATACCTTTATGAATAGGCGTTGAGCCCTGTAACTATCGTGCCAACGGGCATTTGGATCGTTCGAATATTTCTACACATTTTGGAGAAAATTCTATTTTATTGAAAATCAACTGAACTAGACCACAAAGTCAGAGCTCCAAAATCGAAAATCGGCAATTGTGCTCCGATATTGATGATTGATACCTCTATCAATAGGCGTTGAGCCCTGTAATTATCTTGCCAACGGGCATTTGGATCGTGCAAATATTTCTACACATTTTGGAGAAAATTCTATTTTATTGAAAATCACCTGAACTATAGACCACAAAATCAGAGCTCCAATGATTAAGCTCCGGCAATTGTGTTCCGATTTCAATAATTAATACCTATTTCAATATTTCTACACATTTTGGAGAAAATTTTATATTATTGAAAATCACCTGAACTATAGACCACAAAATCAGAGCTCCAAAATCGAAAATCGGCAATTTTGCTCCGATTTCGATGGTTGATACCTTTATCAATAAGCGTTGAGCCCTGTAATTATCGTGCCAACGGGCATTTGGATCGTTCGAATATTTCTACACATATTGGAGAAAATTCAATTTTATTGAAAATCACCTGAACTATAGACCACAAAATCAGAGCTCCAATGATTGAGCTCTGGCAATTGTGGTCCGATATCGATGATTGATACCTATATCAATATTTCTACACATTTTGGAGAAAATTCTATTTTATTGAAAATCACCTGAACTATAGACCACAAAATCAGAGCTCCAAAATCGAAAATCGGCAATTTTGCTCCGATTTCGATGGTTGATACCTTTATCAATAGGCGTTGAGCCCTGTAATTATCGTGCCAACGGGCATTTGGATCGTTCGAATATTTCTACACATATTAAAGAAACTTCAATTTTATTGAAAATCACCTGAACTATAGACCACAAAATCAGAGCTCCAATGATTGAGCTCCGGCAATTGTGCTCTGATTTTAATAATTAATACCTATATCAATATTTCTACACATTTTGGAGAAAATTCTATTTTAGTGAAAATCACCTGAACTATAGACCACAAAATCAGAGCTCCAAAATCGAAAATCGGCAATTGTGGTCCGATATCGATGATTGATACCTCTATCAATAGGCGTTGAGCACTGTAATAATCGTGTCAACGGGCATTTGGATCGTGCGAATATTTCTACACATTTTGGAGAAAATTCAATTTAATTGAAATCACCTGAACTATAGACCACAAAATCAGAGCTCCAATGATTAAGCTACTGCAATTGTGTTTAGATTTCAATAATTAATACCTATTTCAATATTTCTACACATTTTGGAGAAAATTCTATTTTATTGAAAATCACCAGAACTATAGACCACAAAATCAGAGCTCCGAAATCGAAAATCGGCAATTGTGCTCCGATATCGATGATTGATACCTCTATCAATAGGCGTTGAGCCCTGTAATTATAGTGCCAACGGGCATTTGGTCGTGCAAATATTTCTACACATTTTGGAGAAAATTCTATTTTATTGAAAATCACCTGAACTATAGACCACAAAATCAGAGCTCCAAAATCGAAAATCGGCAATTGTGCTCCGATATCGTTGATTGATACCTATATCAATAGGCGTTGAGCACTGTAATAATCGTGCCAACGGGCATTTGGATCGTGCGAATATTTCTACACATTTTGGAGAAAATTCAATTTAATTGAAATCACCTGAACTATAGACCACAAAATCAGAGCTCCAATGATTAAGCTCCTGCAATTGTGTTTAGATTTCAATAATTAATACCTATTTCAATATTTCTACACATTTTGGAGAAAATTCTATTTTATTGAAAATGACCTGAACTATAGACCACAAAATCAGAGCTCCAAAATCGAAAATCGGCAATTGTGGTCCGATATCGATGATTGATACCTCTATCAATAGGCGTTGAGCCCTGTAATTATCTTGCCAACGGAAATTTAGATCGTATGAATATTTCTACAAATTTTAGAGAAAATTCTATTTTATTGAAAATCACCTGAGCTATAGACCACAAAATCAGAGCTCCAAAATCGAAAATCGGCAATTTTGCTCCGATTTCGATGGTTGATACCTTTATGAATAGGCGTTGAGCCCTGTAACTATCGTGCCAACGGGCATTTGGATCGTTCGAATATTTCTACACATTTTGGAGAAAATTCTATTTTATTGAAAATCAACTGAACTAGACCACAAAGTCAGAGCTCCAAAATCGAAAATCGGCAATTGTGCTCCGATATTGATGATTGATACCTCTATCAATAGGCGTTGAGCCCTGTAATTATCTTGCCAACGGGCATTTGGATCGTGCAAATATTTCTACACATTTTGGAGAAAATTCTATTTTATTGAAAATCACCTGAACTATAGACCACAAAATCAGAGCTCCAATGATTAAGCTCCGGCAATTGTGTTCCGATTTCAATAATTAATACCTATTTCAATATTTCTACACATTTTGGAGAAAATTTTATATTATTGAAAATCACCTGAACTATAGACCACAAAATCAGAGCTCCAAAATCGAAAATCGGCAATTTTGCTCCGATTTCGATGGTTGATACCTTTATCAATAAGCGTTGAGCCCTGTAATTATCGTGCCAACGGGCATTTGGATCGTTCGAATATTTCTACACATATTGGAGAAAATTCAATTTTATTGAAAATCACCTGAACTATAGACCACAAAATCAGAGCTCCAATGATTGAGCTCTGGCAATTGTGGTCCGATATCGATGATTGATACCTATATCAATATTTCTACACATTTTGGAGAAAATTCTATTTTATTGAAAATCACCTGAACTATAGACCACAAAATCAGAGCTCCAAAATCGAAAATCGGCAATTTTGCTCCGATTTCGATGGTTGATACCTTTATCAATAGGCGTTGAGCCCTGTAATTATCGTGCCAACGGGCATTTGGATCGTTCGAATATTTCTACACATATTAAAGAAACTTCAATTTTATTGAAAATCACCTGAACTATAGACCACAAAATCAGAGCTCCAATGATTGAGCTCCGGCAATTGTGCTCTGATTTTAATAATTAATACCTATATCAATATTTCTACACATTTTGGAGAAAATTCTATTTTAGTGAAAATCACCTGAACTATAGACCACAAAATCAGAGCTCCAAAATCGAAAATCGGCAATTGTGGTCCGATATCGATGATTGATACCTCTATCAATAGGCGTTGAGCACTGTAATAATCGTGTCAACGGGCATTTGGATCGTGCGAATATTTCTACACATTTTGGAGAAAATTCAATTTAATTGAAATCACCTGAACTATAGACCACAAAATCAGAGCTCCAATGATTAAGCTCCTGCAATTGTGTTTAGATTTCAATAATTAATACCAATTTCAATATTTCTACACATTTTGGAGAAAATTCTATTTTATTGAAAATCACCAGAACTATAGACCACAAAATCAGAGCTCCAAAATCGAAAATCGGCAATTGTGCTCCGATATCGATGATTGATACCTCTATCAATAGGCGTTGAGCCCTGTAATTATAGTGCCAACGGGCATTTGGTCGTGCAAATATTTCTACACATTTTGGAGAAAATTCTATTTTATTGAAAATCACCTGAACTATAGACCACAAAATCAGAGCTCCAAAATCGAAAATCGGCAATTGTGCTCCGATATCGTTGATTGATACCTATATCAATAGGCGTTGAGCACTGTAATAATCGTGCCAACGGGCATTTGGATCGTGCGAATATTTCTACACATTTTGGAGAAAATTCAATTTAATTGAAATCACCTGAACTATAGACCACAAAATCAGAGCTCCAATGATTAAGCTCCTGCAATTGTGTTTAGATTTCAATAATTAATACCTATTTCAATATTTCTACACATTTTGGAGAAAATTCTATTTTATTGAAAATGACCTGAACTATAGACCACAAAATCAGAGCTCCAAAATCGAAAATCGGCAATTGTGCTCCGATATCGATGATTGATACCTCTATCAATAGGCGTTGAGCCCTGTAATTATAGTGCTAACGGGCATTTGGATCGTGCAAATATTTCTACACATTTTGGAGGAAATTCTATTTTATTGAAAATCACCTGAACTATAGACCACAAAATCAGAGCTCCAAAATCGAAAATCGGCAATTGTGCTCCGATTTCGATGATTGATACCTATATCAATATGCGTTGAGCCCTGTAATTATCGTGCCAACGGACATTTGGATCGTTCGAATATTTCTACATATTTTGGAGAAAATTCAATTTTACTGAAAATCACCTGAACTATAGACCACAAAATCAGAGCTCCAAAATCGAAAATCGGCAATTGTGGTCCGATATCGATGATTAATACCTCTATCAATAGGCGTTGAGCCCTGTAGTTATCTTGCCAACGGACATTTGGATCGTTCGAATATTGCTTCACATTTTGAAGAAAATTCAATTTTATTGAAAATCACCTGAACTATTAGACCACAAAATCAGAGCTCCAAAATCGAAAATCGGCAATTGTGCTCCGATATCGATGATTGATACCTCTATCAATAGGCGTTGAGCCCTGTAATTATCGTGCTAACGGGCATTTGGATCGTGCAAATATTTCTACACATTTTGGAGAAAATTCTATTTTATTGAAAATCACCTGAACTATAGACCACAAAATCAGAGCTCCAAAATCGAAAATCGGCAATTGTGGTCCGATATCGATGATTAATACCTCTATCAATAGGCGTTGAGCCCTGTAATTATCATGCCAACGGTCATTTGGATCGTTCAAATATTTCTACACATTTTGGAGGAAATTCTATTTTATTGAAAATCACCTGAACTATAGACAACAAAATCAGAGCTCCAAAATCGAAAATCGGCAATTTTGCTCCGATTTCGATGGTTGATACCTTTATCAATAGGCGTTGCGCCCTGTAATTATTGTGCCAACGGGCATTTGGATCGTTTGAATATTTCTACACATATTAAAGAAACTTCAATTTTATTGAAAATCACCTGAACTATAGACCACAAAATCAGAGCTCCAATGATTGAGCTCCGGCAATTGTGCTCTGATTTTAATAATTAGTACCTATATCAATATTTCTACACATTTTGGAGAAAATTCTATTGTATTGAAAATCACCTGAACTATAGACCACAAAATCAGAGCTCCAAAATCGAAAATCGGCAATTGTGCTCCGATATCGATGATTGATACCTCTATCAATAGGCGTTGAGCCCTGTAATTATCTTGCCAACGGACATTTAAATCGTTCGAATATTTCTACACATCTTGAAGAAAATTCTATTGTATTGAAAATCACCTGAACTATAGACCACAAAATCAGAGCTCCAAAATCGAAAATCGGCAATTGTGCTCCGATATCGATGATTGATACCTCTATCAATAGGCGTTGAGCCCTGTAATTATCTTGCCAACGGACATTTGGATCGTTCGAATATTTCTACACATTTTGGAGAAAATTCTATTTTATTGAAAATCACCTGAACTATAGACCACAAAATCAGAGCTCCAAAATCGAAAATCGGCAATTGTGGTCCGACATCGAAGATTGATACCTCTATCAATAGGCGTTGAGCCCTGTAATAATCGTGCCAACGGGCATTTGGATCGTGCGAATATTTCTACACATTTTGGAGAAAATTCAATTTTATTGAAAATCACCTGAACTATAGACCACAAAATCAGAGCTACAATGATTGAGCTCCGGCAATTGTGCTTCGATTTTAATAATTAATACCTATATCAATATTTCTACACATCTTGGAGAAAATTCTATTGTATTGAAAATCACCTGAACTATAGACCACAAAATCAGAGCTCCAAAATCGAAAATCGGCAATTGTGCTCCGATATCGATGATTGATACCTCTATCAATAGGCGTTGAGCCCTGTGATTATAGTGCCAACGGGCATTTGGATCGTGCAAATATTTCTACACATTTTGGAGAAAATTCTATTTTATTGAAAATCACCTGAACTATAGACCACAAAATCAGAGCTCCAAAATCGAAAATCGGCAATTGTGGTCCGATATCGTTGATTGATACCTATATCAATAGGCGTTGAGCACTGTAATAATCGTGCCAACGGGCATTTGGATCGTGCGAATATTTCTACACATTTTGGAGAAAATTCAATTTAATTGAAATCACCTGAACTATAGACCACAAAATCAGAGCTCCAATGATTAAGCTCCTGCAATTGTGTTTAGATTTCAATAATTAATACCTATTTCAATATTTCTACACATTTTGGAGAAAATTCTATTTTATTGAAAATCACCTGAACTATAGACCACAAAATCAGAGCTCCAAAATCGAAAATCGGCAATTGTGCTCCGATATCGATGATTGATACCTCTATCAATAGGCGTTGAGCCCTGTAATTATAGTACCAACGGGCATTTGGATCGTGCAAATATTTCTACACATTTTGGAGGAAATTCTATTTTATTGAAAATCACCTGAACTATAGACCACAAAATCAGAGCTCCAAAATCGAAAATCGGCAATTGTGCTCCGATTTCGATGATTGATACCTACATCAATATGCGTTGAGCCCTGTAATTATCGTGCCAACGGACATTTGGATCGTTCGAATATTTCTACATATTTTGGAGAAAATTCAATTTTACTGAAAATCACCTGAACTATAGACCACAAAATCAGAGCTCCAAAATCGAAAATCGGCAATTGTGGTCCGATATCGATGATTAATACCTCTATCAATAGGCGTTGAGCCCTGTAGTTATCTTGCCAACGGACATTTGGATCGTTCGAATATTGCTTCACATTTTGAAGAAAATTCAATTTTATTGAAAATCACCTGAACTATTAGACCACAAAATCAGAGCTCCAAAATCGAAAATCGGCAATTGTGCTCCGATATCGATGATTGATACCTCTATCAATAGGCGTTGAGCCCTGTAATTATCGTGCTAACGGGCATTTAGATCGTGCAAATATTTCTACACATTTTGGAGAAAATTCTATTTTATTGAAAATCACCTGAACTATAGACCACAAAATCAGAGCTCCAAAATCGAAAATCGGCAATCGTGCTCCGATATCGATGATTGATACCTTTATCAATAGGCGTTGAGCCCTGTAATTATCGTGCCAACGGGCATTTTGATCGTTCGAATATTTCTACACATTTTGGAGAAAATTCTATTTTATTGAAAATCACCTGAACTATAGACCACAAAATCAGAGCTCCAAAATCGAAAATCGGCAATTGTGGTCCGATATCGATGATTAATACCTCTATCAATAGGCGTTGAGCCCTGTAATTATCATGCCAACGGTCATTTGGATCGTTCAAATATTTCTACACATTTTGGAGGAAATTCTATTTTATTGAAAATCACCTGAACTATAGACAACAAAATCAGAGCTCCAAAATCGAAAATCGGCAATTTTGCTCCGATTTCGATGATTGATACCTTTATCAATAGGCGTTGCGCCCTGTAATTATTGTGCCAACGGGCATTTGGATCGTTCAAATATTTCTACACATATTAAAGAAACTTCAATTTTATTGAAAATCACCTGAACTATAGACCACAAAATCAGAGCTCCAATGATTGAGCTCCGGCAATTGTGCTCTGATTTTAATAATTAGTACCTATATCAATATTTCTACACATTTTGGAGAAAATTCTATTGTATTGAAAATCACCTGAACTATAGACCACAAAATCAGAGCTCCAAAATCGAAAATCGGCAATTGTGCTCCGATATCGATGATTGATACCTCTATCAATAGGCGTTGAGCCCTGTAATTATCTTGCCAACGGACATTTGGATCGTTCGAATATTTCTACACATTTTGGAGAAAATTCTATTTTATTGAAAATCACCTGAACTATAGACCACAAAATCAGAGCTCCAAAATCGAAAATCGGCAATTGTGGTCCGACATCGAAGATTGATACCTCTATCAATAGGCGTTGAGCCCTGTAATAATCGTGCCAACGGGCATTTGGATCGTGCGAATATTTCTACACATTTTGGAGAAAATTCAATTTTATTGAAAATCACCTGAACTATAGACCACAAAATCAGAGCTACAATGATTGAGCTCCGGCAATTGTGCTTCGATTTTAATAATTAATACCTATATCAATATTTCTACACATCTTGGAGAAAATTCTATTGTATTGAAAATCACCTGAACTATAGACCACAAAATCAGAGCTCCAAAATCGAAAATCGGCAATTGTGCTCCGATATCGATGATTGATACCTCTATCAATAGGCGTTGAGCCCTGTAATTATCGTGCCAACGGGCATTTGGATCGTTTGAATATTTCTACACATATTAAAGAAACTTCAATTTTATTGAAAATCACCTGAACTGACCACAAAATCAGAGCTCCAATGATTGAGCTCCGGCAATTGTGCTCTGATTTTAATAATTAATACCTATATCAATATTTCTACACATTTTGGAGAAAATTCTATTTTATTGAAAATCACCTGAACTATAGACCACAAAATCAGAGCTCCAAAATCGAAAATCGGCAATTTTGCTCCGATTTCGATGGTTGATACCTTTATCAATAGGCGTTGAGCCCTGTAATAATCGTGCCAACGGGCATTTGGATCGTGCAAATATTTCTATACATTTTGGAGAAAATTCAATTTTATTGAAAATCACCTGAACTATAGACCACAAAATCAGAGCTCCAATGATTGAGCTCCGGCAATTGTGTTCCGATTTCAATAATTAATACCTATATCAATATTTCTACACATTTTGGAGAAAATTCTATTTTATTGAAAATCACCTGAACTATAGACCACAAAATCAGAGCTCCAAAATCGAAAATCGGCAATTGTGCTCCGATATCGATGATTGATACCTTTATCAATAGGCGTTGAGCCCTGTAATTATCGTGCCAACGGGCATTTGGATCGTTCGAATATTTCTACACATATTAAAGAAACTTCAATTTTATTGAAAATCACCTGAACTATAGACCACAAAATCAGAGCTCCAAAATCGAAAATCGGCAATTGTGGTCCGATATCGATGATTGATACCTCTATCAATAGGCGTTGAGCCCTGTAATAATCGTGCCAACGGGCATTTGGATCGTTCGAATATTTCTACACATTTTGGAGAAAATTCAATTTAATTGAAATCACCTGAACTATAGACCATAAAATCAGAGCTCCAATGATTAAGCTCCTGCAATTGTGTTCCGATTTCAATAATTAATACCTATTTCAATATTTCTACACATTTTGGAGAAAATTTTATTTTATTGAAAATCACCTGAACTATAGACCACAAAATCAGAGCTCCAAAATCGAAAATCGGCAATTGTGCTCCGATATCGATGATTGATACCTCTATCAATAGGCGTTGAGCCCTGTAATTATCGTGCCAACGGGCATTTGGATCGTTCGAATATTTCTACACATATTAAAGAAACTTCAATTTTATTGAAAATCACCTGAACTATAGACCACAAAATCAGAGCTCCAAAATCGAAAATCGGAAATTGTGCTCCGATATCGATGATTGATACCTCTATCAATAGGCGTTGAGCCCTGTAATTATCGTGCCAACGGGCATTTTGATCGTGCAAATATTTCTACACATTTTGGAGAAAATTCAATTTTATTGAAAATCACCTGAACTATAGACCACAAAATCAGAGCTCCAAAATCTAAAATCGGCAATTGTGCTCCGATATCGATGATTGATACCTCTATCAATAGGCGTTGAGCCCTGTAATTATCGTGCCAAAGGGCATTTGGATCGTTCGAATATTTCTACACATTTTGGAGAAAATTCTATTTTATTGAAAATCACCTGAACTATAGACCACAAAATCAGAGCTCCAATGATTAAGCTCCGGCAATTGTGTTCCGATTTCAATAATTAATACCTATTTCAATATTTCTACACATTTTGGAGAAAATTCTATTTTATTGAAAATCACCTGAACTATAGACCACAAAATCAGAGCTCCAAAATCGAAAATCGGCAATTTTGCTCCGATTTCGATGGTTGATACCTTTATCAATAAGCGTTGAGCCCTGTAATTATCGTGCCAACGGGCATTTGGATCGTTCGAATATTTCTACACATTTTGGAGAAAATTCTATTTTATTGAAAATCACCTGAACTATAGACCACAAAATCAGCGCTCCAAAATCGAAAATCGGCAATTGTGCTCCGATATCGATGATTGATACCTCTATCAATAGGCGTTGAGCCCTGTAATTATCGTGCTAACAGGCATTTGGATCGTGCGAATATTTCTACACATTTTGGAGAAAATTCTATTTTATTGAAAATTACCTGAACTATAGACCACAAAATCAGAGTTCCAATGATTGAGCTCCGGCAATTGTGCTCCGATTTCAATAATTAATACCTATATCAATATTTCTACACATTTTGGAGAAAATTCTATTTTATTGAAAATCACCTGAACTATAGACCACAAAATAAGCGCTCCAAAATCGAAAATCGGCAATTGTGCTCCGATATCGATGATTGATACCTCTATAAATAGGCGTTGAGCCCTGTAATTATCTTGCCAACGGACATTTTGATCGTTCGAATATTTCTACACATTTTGGAGAAAATTCTATTTTATTGAAAATCACCTGAACTATACACCACAAAATCAGAGCTCCAAAATCGAAAATCGGCAATTGTGGTCCGATATCGATGATTGATACCTCTATCAATAGGCGTTGAGCCCTGTAATTATCTTGCCAACGGAAATTTAGATCGTTCGAATATTTCTACAAATTTTAGAGAAAATTCTATTTTATTGAAAATCACCTGAGCTATAGACCACAAAATCAGAGCTCCAAAATCGAAAATCGGCAATTTTGCTCCGATTTCGATGGTTGATACCTTTATGAATAGGCGTTGAGCCCTGTAACTATCGTGCCAACGGGCATTTGGATCGTTCGAATATTTCTACACATTTTGGAGAAAATTCTATTTTATTGAAAATCAACTGAACTAGACCACAAAGTCAGAGCTCCAAAATCGAAAATCGGCAATTGTGCTCCGATATTGATGATTGATACCTCTATCAATAGGCGTTGAGCCCTGTAATTATCTTGCCAACGGGCATTTGGATCGTGCAAATATTTCTACACATTTTGGAGAAAATTCTATTTTATTGAAAATCACCTGAACTATAGACCACAAAATCAGAGCTCCAATGATTAAGCTCCGGCAATTGTGTTCCGATTTCAATAATTAATACCTATTTCAATATTTCTACACATTTTGGAGAAAATTTTATATTATTGAAAATCACCTGAACTATAGACCACAAAATCAGAGCTCCAAAATCGAAAATCGGCAATTTTGCTCCGATTTCGATGGTTGATACCTTTATCAATAAGCGTTGAGCCCTGTAATTATCGTGCCAACGGGCATTTGGATCGTTCGAATATTTCTACACATATTGGAGAAAATTCAATTTTATTGAAAATCACCTGAACTATAGACCACAAAATCAGAGCTCCAATGATTGAGCTCTGGCAATTGTGGTCCGATATCGATGATTGATACCTATATCAATATTTCTACACATTTTGGAGAAAATTCTATTTTATTGAAAATCACCTGAACTATAGACCACAAAATCAGAGCTCCAAAATCGAAAATCGGCAATTTTGCTCCGATTTCGATGGTTGATACCTTTATCAATAGGCGTTGAGCCCTGTAATTATCGTGCCAACGGGCATTTGGATCGTTCGAATATTTCTACACATATTAAAGAAACTTCAATTTTATTGAAAATCACCTGAACTATAGACCACAAAATCAGAGCTCCAATGATTGAGCTCCGGCAATTGTGCTCTGATTTTAATAATTAATACCTATATCAATATTTCTACACATTTTGGAGAAAATTCTATTTTAGTGAAAATCACCTGAACTATAGACCACAAAATCAGAGCTCCAAAATCGAAAATCGGCAATTGTGGTCCGATATCGATGATTGATACCTCTATCAATAGGCGTTGAGCACTGTAATAATCGTGTCAACGGGCATTTGGATCGTGCGAATATTTCTACACATTTTGGAGAAAATTCAATTTAATTGAAATCACCTGAACTATAGACCACAAAATCAGAGCTCCAATGATTAAGCTACTGCAATTGTGTTTAGATTTCAATAATTAATACCTATTTCAATATTTCTACACATTTTGGAGAAAATTCTATTTTATTGAAAATCACCAGAACTATAGACCACAAAATCAGAGCTCCGAAATCGAAAATCGGCAATTGTGCTCCGATATCGATGATTGATACCTCTATCAATAGGCGTTGAGCCCTGTAATTATAGTGCCAACGGGCATTTGGTCGTGCAAATATTTCTACACATTTTGGAGAAAATTCTATTTTATTGAAAATCACCTGAACTATAGACCACAAAATCAGAGCTCCAAAATCGAAAATCGGCAATTGTGCTCCGATATCGTTGATTGATACCTATATCAATAGGCGTTGAGCACTGTAATAATCGTGCCAACGGGCATTTGGATCGTGCGAATATTTCTACACATTTTGGAGAAAATTCAATTTAATTGAAATCACCTGAACTATAGACCACAAAATCAGAGCTCCAATGATTAAGCTCCTGCAATTGTGTTTAGATTTCAATAATTAATACCTATTTCAATATTTCTACACATTTTGGAGAAAATTCTATTTTATTGAAAATGACCTGAACTATAGACCACAAAATCAGAGCTCCAAAATCGAAAATCGGCAATTGTGGTCCGATATCGATGATTGATACCTCTATCAATAGGCGTTGAGCCCTGTAATTATCTTGCCAACGGAAATTTAGATCGTTCGAATATTTCTACAAATTTTAGAGAAAATTCTATTTTATTGAAAATCACCTGAGCTATAGACCACAAAATCAGAGCTCCAAAATCGAAAATCGGCAATTTTGCTCCGATTTCGATGGTTGATACCTTTATGAATAGGCGTTGAGCCCTGTAACTATCGTGCCAACGGGCATTTGGATCGTTCGAATATTTCTACACATTTTGGAGAAAATTCTATTTTATTGAAAATCAACTGAACTAGACCACAAAGTCAGAGCTCCAAAATCGAAAATCGGCAATTGTGCTCCGATATTGATGATTGATACCTCTATCAATAGGCGTTGAGCCCTGTAATTATCTTGCCAACGGGCATTTGGATCGTGCAAATATTTCTACACATTTTGGAGAAAATTCTATTTTATTGAAAATCACCTGAACTATAGACCACAAAATCAGAGCTCCAATGATTAAGCTCCGGCAATTGTGTTCCGATTTCAATAATTAATACCTATTTCAATATTTCTACACATTTTGGAGAAAATTTTATATTATTGAAAATCACCTGAACTATAGACCACAAAATCAGAGCTCCAAAATCGAAAATCGGCAATTTTGCTCCGATTTCGATGGTTGATACCTTTATCAATAAGCGTTGAGCCCTGTAATTATCGTGCCAACGGGCATTTGGATCGTTCGAATATTTCTACACATATTGGAGAAAATTCAATTTTATTGAAAATCACCTGAACTATAGACCACAAAATCAGAGCTCCAATGATTGAGCTCTGGCAATTGTGGTCCGATATCGATGATTGATACCTATATCAATATTTCTACACATTTTGGAGAAAATTCTATTTTATTGAAAATCACCTGAACTATAGACCACAAAATCAGAGCTCCAAAATCGAAAATCGGCAATTTTGCTCCGATTTCGATGGTTGATACCTTTATCAATAGGCGTTGAGCCCTGTAATTATCGTGCCAACGGGCATTTGGATCGTTCGAATATTTCTACACATATTAAAGAAACTTCAATTTTATTGAAAATCACCTGAACTATAGACCACAAAATCAGAGCTCCAATGATTGAGCTCCGGCAATTGTGCTCTGATTTTAATAATTAATACCTATATCAATATTTCTACACATTTTGGAGAAAATTCTATTTTAGTGAAAATCACCTGAACTATAGACCACAAAATCAGAGCTCCAAAATCGAAAATCGGCAATTGTGGTCCGATATCGATGATTGATACCTCTATCAATAGGCGTTGAGCACTGTAATAATCGTGTCAACGGGCATTTGGATCGTGCGAATATTTCTACACATTTTGGAGAAAATTCAATTTAATTGAAATCACCTGAACTATAGACCACAAAATCAGAGCTCCAATGATTAAGCTCCTGCAATTGTGTTTAGATTTCAATAATTAATACCTATTTCAATATTTCTACACATTTTGGAGAAAATTCTATTTTATTGAAAATCACCAGAACTATAGACCACAAAATCAGAGCTCCAAAATCGAAAATCGGCAATTGTGCTCCGATATCGATGATTGATACCTCTATCAATAGGCGTTGAGCCCTGTAATTATAGTGCCAACGGGCATTTGGTCGTGCAAATATTTCTACACATTTTGGAGAAAATTCTATTTTATTGAAAATCACCTGAACTATAGACCACAAAATCAGAGCTCCAAAATCGAAAATCGGCAATTGTGCTCCGATATCGTTGATTGATACCTATATCAATAGGCGTTGAGCACTGTAATAATCGTGCCAACGGGCATTTGGATCGTGCGAATATTTCTACACATTTTGGAGAAAATTCAATTTAATTGAAATCACCTGAACTATAGACCACAAAATCAGAGCTCCAATGATTAAGCTCCTGCAATTGTGTTTAGATTTCAATAATTAATACCTATTTCAATATTTCTACACATTTTGGAGAAAATTCTATTTTATTGAAAATGACCTGAACTATAGACCACAAAATCAGAGTTCCAAAATCGAAAATCGGCAATTGTGCTCCGATATCGATGATTGATACCTCTATCAATAGGCGTTGAGCCCTGTAATTATAGTGCTAACGGGCATTTGGATCGTGCAAATATTTCTACACATTTTGGAGGAAATTCTATTTTATTGAAAATCACCTGAACTATAGACCACAAAATCAGAGCTCCAAAATCGAAAATCGGCAATTGTGCTCCGATTTCGATGATTGATACCTATATCAATATGCGTTGAGCCCTGTAATTATCGTGCCAACGGACATTTGGATCGTTCGAATATTTCTACATATTTTGGAGAAAATTCAATTTTACTGAAAATCAACTGAACTATAGACCACAAAATCAGAGCTCCAAAATCGAAAATCGGCAATTGTGGTCCGATATCGATGATTAATACCTCTATCAATAGGCGTTGAGCCCTGTAGTTATCTTGCCAACGGACATTTGGATCGTTCGAATATTGCTTCACATTTTGAAGAAAATTCAATTTTATTGAAAATCACCTGAACTATTAGACCACAAAATCAGAGCTCCAAAATCGAAAATCGGCAATTGTGCTCCGATATCGATGATTGATACCTCTATCAATAGGCGTTGAGCCCTGTAATTATCGTGCTAACGGGCATTTGGATCGTGCAAATATTTCTACACATTTTGGAGAAAATTCTATTTTATTGAAAATCACCTGAACTATAGACCACAAAATCAGAGCTCCAAAATCGAAAATCGGCAATTGTGGTCCGATATCGATGATTAATACCTCTATCAATAGGCGTTGAGCCCTGTAATTATCATGCCAACGGTCATTTGGATCGTTCAAATATTTCTACACATTTTGGAGGAAATTCTATTTTATTGAAAATCACCTGAACTATAGACAACAAAATCAGAGCTCCAAAATCGAAAATCGGCAATTTTGCTCCGATTTCGATGGTTGATACCTTTATCAATAGGCGTTGCGCCCTGTAATTATTGTGCCAACGGGCATTTGGATCGTTTGAATATTTCTACACATATTAAAGAAACTTCAATTTTATTGAAAATCACCTGAACTATAGACCACAAAATCAGAGCTCCAATGATTGAGCTCCGGCAATTGTGCTCTGATTTTAATAATTAGTACCTATATCAATATTTCTACACATTTTGGAGAAAATTCTATTGTATTGAAAATCACCTGAACTATAGACCACAAAATCAGAGCTCCAAAATCGAAAATCGGCAATTGTGCTCCGATATCGATGATTGATACCTCTATCAATAGGCGTTGAGCCCTGTAATTATCTTGCCAACGGACATTTAAATCGTTCGAATATTTCTACACATCTTGAAGAAAATTCTATTGTATTGAAAATCACCTGAACTATAGACCACAAAATCAGAGCTCCAAAATCGAAAATCGGCAATTGTGCTCCGATATCGATGATTGATACCTCTATCAATAGGCGTTGAGCCCTGTAATTATCTTGCCAACGGACATTTGGATCGTTCGAATATTTCTACACATTTTGGAGAAAATTCTATTTTATTGAAAATCACCTGAACTATAGACCACAAAATCAGAGCTCCAAAATCGAAAATCGGCAATTGTGGTCCGACATCGAAGATTGATACCTCTATCAATAGGCGTTGAGCCCTGTAATAATCGTGCCAACGGGCATTTGGATCGTGCGAATATTTCTACACATTTTGGAGAAAATTCAATTTTATTGAAAATCACCTGAACTATAGACCACAAAATCAGAGCTACAATGATTGAGCTCCGGCAATTGTGCTTCGATTTTAATAATTAATACCTATATCAATATTTCTACACATCTTGGAGAAAATTCTATTGTATTGAAAATCACCTGAACTATAGACCACAAAATCAGAGCTCCAAAATCGAAAATCGGCAATTGTGCTCCGATATCGATGATTGATACCTCTATCAATAGGCGTTGAGCCCTGTAATTATAGTGCCAACGGGCATTTGGATCGTGCAAATATTTCTACACATTTTGGAGAAAATTCTATTTTATTGAAAATCACCTGAACTATAGACCACAAAATCAGAGCTCCAAAATCGAAAATCGGCAATTGTGCTCCGATATCGATGATTGATACCTCTATCAATAGGCGTTGAGCCCTGTAATTATAGTGCCAACGGACATTTGGATCGTTCGAATATTTCTACACATTTTGGAGAAAATTCTATTTTATTGAAAATCACCTGAACTAGACCACAAAGTCAGAGCTCCAAAATCGAAAATCGGCAATTGTGCTCCGATATTGATGATTGATACCTCTATCAATAGGCGTTGAGCCCTGTAATTATCTTGCCAACGGGCATTTGGATCGTGCAAATATTTCTACACATTTTGGAGAAAATTCTATTTTATTGAAAATCACCTGAACTATAGACCACAAAATCAGAGCTCCAATGATTAAGCTCCGGCAATTGTGTTCCGATTTCAATAATTAATACCTATTTCAATATTTCTACACATTTTGGAGAAAATTTTATATTATTGAAAATCACCTGAACTATAGACCACAAAATCAGAGCTCCAAAATCGAAAATCGGCAATTTTGCTCCGATTTCGATGGTTGATACCTTTATCAATAAGCGTTGAGCCCTGTAATTATCGTGCCAACGGGCATTTGGATCGTTCGAATATTTCTACACATATTGGAGAAAATTCAATTTTATTGAAAATCACCTGAACTATAGACCACAAAATCAGAGCTCCAATGATTGAGCTCTGGCAATTGTGGTCCGATATCGATGATTGATACCTATATCAATATTTCTACACATTTTGGAGAAAATTCTATTTTATTGAAAATTACCTGAACTATAGACCACAAAATCAGAGCTCCAAAATCGAAAATCGGCAATTTTGCTCCGATTTCGATGGTTGATACCTTTATCAATAGGCGTTGAGCCCTGTAATTATCGTGCCAACGGGCATTTGGATCGTTCGAATATTTCTACACATATTAAAGAAACTTCAATTTTATTGAAAATCACCTGAACTAGACCACAAAATCAGAGCTCCAAAATCGAAAATCGGCAATTGTGCTCCGATATTGATGATTGATACCTCTATCAATAGGCGTTGAGCCCTGTAATTATCTTGCCAACGGGCATTTGGATCGTGCAAATATTTCTACACATTTTGGAGAAAATTCTATTTTATTGAAAATCACCTGAACTATAGACCACAAAATCAGAGCTCCAATGATTAAGCTCCGGCAATTGTGTTCCGATTTCAATAATTAATACCTATTTCAATATTTCTACACATTTTGGAGAAAATTTTATATTATTGAAAATCACCTGAACTATAGACCACAAAATCAGAGCTCCAAAATCGAAAATCGGCAATTTTGCTCCGATTTCGATGGTTGATACCTTTATCAATAAGCGTTGAGCCCTGTAATTATCGTGCCAACGGGCATTTGGATCGTTCGAATATTTCTACACATATTGGAGAAAATTCAATTTTATTGAAAATCACCTGAACTATAGACCACAAAATCAGAGCTCCAATGATTGAGCTCTGGCAATTGTGGTCCGATATCGATGATTGATACCTATATCAATATTTCTACACATTTTGGAGAAAATTCTATTTTAGTGAAAATCACCTGAACTATAGACCACAAAATCAGAGCTCCAAAATCGAAAATCGGCAATTGTGCTCCGATATCGATGATTGATACCTCTATCAATAGGCGTTGAGCACTGTAATAATCGTGTCAACGGGCATTTGGATCGTGCGAATATTTCTACACATTTTGGAGAAAATTCAATTTTATTGAAATCACCTGAACTATAGACCACAAAATCAGAGCTCCAATGATTAAGCTCCTGCAATTGTGTTTAGATTTCAATAATTAATACCTATTTCAATATTTCTACACATTTTGGAGAAAATTCTATTTTATTGAAAATCACCAGAACTATAGACCACAAAATCAGAGCTCCAAAATCGAAAATCGGCAATTGTGCTCCGATATCGATGATTGATACCTCTATCAATAGGCGTTGAGCCCTGTAATTATAGTGCCAACGGGCATTTGGTCGTGCAAATATTTCTACACATTTTGGAGAAAATTCTATTTTATTGAAAATCACCTGAACTATAGACCACAAAATCAGAGCTCCAAAATCGAAAATCGGCAATTGTGCTCCGATATCGTTGATTGATACCTATATCAATAGGCGTTGAGCACTGTAATAATCGTGCCAACGGGCATTTGGATCGTGCGAATATTTCTACACATTTTGGAGAAAATTCAATTTAATTGAAATCACCTGAACTATAGACCACAAAATCAGAGCTCCAATGATTAAGCTCCTGCAATTGTGTTTAGATTTCAATAATTAATACCTATTTCAATATTTCTACACATTTTGGAGAAAATTCTATTTTATTGAAAATGACCTGAACTATAGACCACAAAATCAGAGCTCCAAAATCGAAAATCGGCAATTGTGCTCCGATATCGATGATTGATACCTCTATCAATAGGCGTTGAGCCCTGTAATTATAGTGCTAACGGGCATTTGGATCGTGCAAATATTTCTACACATTTTGGAGGAAATTCTATTTTATTGAAAATCACCTGAACTATAGACCACAAAATCAGAGCTCCAAAATCAAAATCGGCAATTGTGCTCCGATTTCGATGATTGATATCGTTGATCAATATGCGTTGAGCCCTGTAATTATCGTGCCAACGGACATTTGGATCGTTCGAATATTTCTACATATTTTGGAGAAAATTCAATTTTACTGAAAATCACCTGAACTATAGACCACAAAATCAGAGCTCCAAAATCGAAAATCGGCAATTGTGGTCCGATATCGATGATTAATACCTCTATCAATAGGCGTTGAGCCCTGTAGTTATCTTGCCAACGGACATTTGGATCGTTCGAATATTGCTTCACATTTTGTAAAAAATTCAATTTTATTGAAAATCACTTGAACTATTAGACCACAAAATCAGAGCTCCAAAATCGAAAATCGGCAATTGTGCTCCGATATCGATGATTGATACCTCTATCAATAGGCGTTGAGCCCTGTAATTATCGTGCTAACGGGCATTTGGATCGTGCAAATATTTCTACACATTTTGGAGAAAATTCTATTTTATTGAAAATCACCTGAACTATAGACCACAAAATCAGAGCTCCAAAATCGAAAATCGGCAATCGTGCTCCGATATCGATGATTGATACCTTTATCAATAGGCGTTGAGCCCTGTAATTATCGTGCCAACGGGCATTTGGATCGTTCGAATATTTCTACACATTTTGGAGAAAATTCTATTTTATTGAAAATCACCTGAACTATAGACCACAAAATCAGAGCTCCAAAATCGAAAATCGGCAATTGTGGTCCGATATCGATGATTAATACCTCTATCAATAGGCGTTGAGCCCTGTAATTATCATGCCAACGGTCATTTGGATCGTTCAAATATTTCTACACATTTTGGAGGAAATTCTATTTTATTGAAAATCACCTGAACTATAGACAACAAAATCAGAGCTCCAAAATCGAAAATCGGCAATTTTGCTCCGATTTCGATGGTTGATACCTTTATCAATAGGCGTTGCGCCCTGTAATTATTGTGCCAATGGGCATTTGGATCGTTCGAATATTTCTACACATATTAAAGAAACTTCAATTTTATTGAAAATCACCTGAACTATAGACCACAAAATCAGAGCTCCAATGATTGAGCTCCGGCAATTGTGCTCTGATTTTAATAATTAGTACCTATATCAATATTTCTACACATTTTGGAGAAAATTCTATTGTATTGAAAATCACCTGAACTATAGACCACAAAATCAGAGCTCCAAAATCGAAAATCGGCAATTGTGCTCCGATATCGATGATTGATACCTCTATCAATAGGCGTTGAGCCCTGTAATTATCTTGCCAACGGACATTTAAATCGTTCGAATATTTCTACACATCTTGAAGAAAATTCTATTGTATTGAAAATCACCTGAACTATAGACCACAAAATCAGAGCTCCAAAATCGAAAATCGGCAATTGTGCTCCGATATCGATGATTGATACCTCTATCAATAGGCGTTGAGCCCTGTAATTATCTTGCCAACGGACATTTGGATCGTTCGAATATTTCTACACATTTTGGAGAAAATTCTATTTTATTGAAAATCACCTGAACTATAGACCACAAAATCAGAGCTCCAAAATCGAAAATCGGCAATTGTGGTCCGACATCGAAGATTGATACCTCTATCAATAGGCGTTGAGCCCTGTAATAATCGTGCCAACGGGCATTTGGATCGTGCGAATATTTCTACACATTTTGGAGAAAATTCAATTTTATTGAAAATCACCTGAACTATAGACCACAAAATCAGAGCTACAATGATTGAGCTCCGGCAATTGTGCTTCGATTTTAATAATTAATACCTATATCAATATTTCTACACATCTTGGAGAAAATTCTATTGTATTGAAAATCACCTGAACTATAGACCACAAAATCAGAGCTCCAAAATCGAAAATCGGCAATTGTGCTCCGATATCGATGATTGATACCTCTATCAATAGGCGTTGAGCCCTGTGATTATAGTGCCAACGGGCATTTGGATCGTGCAAATATTTCTACACATTTTGGAGAAAATTCTATTTTATTGAAAATCACCTGAACTATAGACCACAAAATCAGAGCTCCAAAATCGAAAATCGGCAATTGTGGTCCGATATCGTTGATTGATACCTATATCAATAGGCGTTGAGCACTGTAATAATCGTGCCAACGGGCATTTGGATCGTGCGAATATTTCTACACATTTTGGAGAAAATTCAATTTAATTGAAATCACCTGAACTATAGACCACAAAATCAGAGCTCCAATGATTAAGCTCCTGCAATTGTGTTTAGATTTCAATAATTAATACCTATTTCAATATTTCTACACATTTTGGAGAAAATTCTATTTTATTGAAAATCACCTGAACTATAGACCACAAAATCAGAGCTCCAAAATCGAAAATCGGCAATTGTGCTCCGATATCGATGATTGATACCTCTATCAATAGGCGTTGAGCCCTGTAATTATAGTGCCAACGGGCATTTGGATCGTGCAAATATTTCTACACATTTTGGAGGAAATTCTATTTTATTGAAAATCACCTGAACTATAGACCACAAAATCAGAGCTCCAAAATCGAAAATCGGCAATTGTGCTCCGATTTCGATGATTGATACCTACATCAATATGCGTTGAGCCCTGTAATTATCGTGCCAACGGACATTTGGATCGTTCGAATATTTCTACATATTTTGGAGAAAATTCAATTTTACTGAAAATCACCTGAACTATAGACCACAAAATCAGAGCTCCAAAATCGAAAATCGGCAATTGTGGTCCGATATCGATGATTAATACCTCTATCAATAGGCGTTGAGCCCTGTAGTTATCTTGCCAACGGACATTTGGATCGTTCGAATATTGCTTCACATTTTGAAGAAAATTCAATTTTATTGAAAATCACCTGAACTATTAGACCACAAAATCAGAGCTCCAAAATCGAAAATCGGCAATTGTGCTCCGATATCGATGATTGATACCTCTATCAATAGGCGTTGAGCCCTGTAATTATCGTGCTAACGGGCATTTAGATCGTGCAAATATTTCTACACATTTTGGAGAAAATTCTATTTTATTGAAAATCACCTGAACTATAGACCACAAAATCAGAGCTCCAAAATCGAAAATCGGCAATCGTGCTCCGATATCGATGATTGATACCTTTATCAATAGGCGTTGAGCCCTGTAATTATCGTGCCAACGGGCATTTTGATCGTTCGAATATTTCTACACATTTTGGAGAAAATTCTATTTTATTGAAAATCACCTGAACTATAGACCACAAAATCAGAGCTCCAAAATCGAAAATCGGCAATTGTGGTCCGATATCGATGATTAATACCTCTATCAATAGGCGTTGAGCCCTGTAATTATCATGCCAACGGTCATTTGGATCGTTCAAATATTTCTACACATTTTGGAGGAAATTCTATTTTATTGAAAATCACCTGAACTATAGACAACAAAATCAGAGCTCCAAAATCGAAAATCGGCAATTTTGCTCCGATTTCGATGATTGATACCTTTATCAATAGGCGTTGCGCCCTGTAATTATTGTGCCAACGGGCATTTGGATCGTTCAAATATTTCTACACATATTAAAGAAACTTCAATTTTATTGAAAATCACCTGAACTATAGACCACAAAATCAGAGCTCCAATGATTGAGCTCCGGCAATTGTGCTCTGATTTTAATAATTAGTACCTATATCAATATTTCTACACATTTTGGAGAAAATTCTATTGTATTGAAAATCACCTGAACTATAGACCACAAAATCAGAGCTCCAAAATCGAAAATCGGCAATTGTGCTCCGATATCGATGATTGATACCTCTATCAATAGGCGTTGAGCCCTGTAATTATCTTGCCAACGGACATTTGGATCGTTCGAATATTTCTACACATTTTGGAGAAAATTCTATTTTATTGAAAATCACCTGAACTATAGACCACAAAATCAGAGCTCCAAAATCGAAAATCGGCAATTGTGGTCCGACATCGAAGATTGATACCTCTATCAATAGGCGTTGAGCCCTGTAATAATCGTGCCAACGGGCATTTGGATCGTGCGAATATTTCTACACATTTTGGAGAAAATTCAATTTTATTGAAAATCACCTGAACTATAGACCACAAAATCAGAGCTACAATGATTGAGCTCCGGCAATTGTGCTTCGATTTTAATAATTAATACCTATATCAATATTTCTACACATCTTGGAGAAAATTCTATTGTATTGAAAATCACCTGAACTATAGACCACAAAATCAGAGCTCCAAAATCGAAAATCGGCAATTGTGCTCCGATATCGATGATTGATACCTCTATCAATAGGCGTTGAGCCCTGTAATTATCGTGCCAACGGGCATTTGGATCGTTTGAATATTTCTACACATATTAAAGAAACTTCAATTTTATTGAAAATCACCTGAACTGACCACAAAATCAGAGCTCCAATGATTGAGCTCCGGCAATTGTGCTCTGATTTTAATAATTAATACCTATATCAATATTTCTACACATTTTGGAGAAAATTCTATTTTATTGAAAATCACCTGAACTATAGACCACAAAATCAGAGCTCCAAAATCGAAAATCGGCAATTTTGCTCCGATTTCGATGGTTGATACCTTTATCAATAGGCGTTGAGCCCTGTAATAATCGTGCCAACGGGCATTTGGATCGTGCAAATATTTCTATACATTTTGGAGAAAATTCAATTTTATTGAAAATCACCTGAACTATAGACCACAAAATCAGAGCTCCAATGATTGAGCTCCGGCAATTGTGTTCCGATTTCAATAATTAATACCTATATCAATATTTCTACACATTTTGGAGAAAATTCTATTTTATTGAAAATCACCTGAACTATAGACCACAAAATCAGAGCTCCAAAATCGAAAATCGGCAATTGTGCTCCGATATCGATGATTGATACCTCTATCAATAGGCGTTGAGCCCTGTAATTATCGTGCCAACGGGCATTTGGATCGTTCGAATATTTCTACACATATTAAAGAAACTTCAATTTTATTGAAAATCACCTGAACTATAGACCACAAAATCAGAGCTCCAAAATCGAAAATCGGCAATTGTGGTCCGATATCGATGATTGATACCTCTATCAATAGGCGTTGAGCCCTGTAATAATCGTGCCAACGGGCATTTGGATCGTTCGAATATTTCTACACATTTTGGAGAAAATTCAATTTAATTGAAATCACCTGAACTATAGACCATAAAATCAGAGCTCCAATGATTAAGCTCCTGCAATTGTGTTCCGATTTCAATAATTAATACCTATTTCAATATTTCTACACATTTTGGAGAAAATTTTATTTTATTGAAAATCACCTGAACTATAGACCACAAAATCAGAGCTCCAAAATCGAAAATCGGCAATTGTGCTCCGATATCGATGATTGATACCTCTATCAATAGGCGTTGAGCCCTGTAATTATCGTGCCAACGGGCATTTGGATCGTTCGAATATTTCTACACATATTAAAGAAACTTCAATTTTATTGAAAATCACCTGAACTATAGACCACAAAATCAGAGCTCCAAAATCGAAAATCGGAAATTGTGCTCCGATATCGATGATTGATACCTCTATCAATAGGCGTTGAGCCCTGTAATTATCGTGCCAACGGGCATTTTGATCGTGCAAATATTTCTACACATTTTGGAGAAAATTCAATTTGATTGAAAATCACCTGAACTATAGACCACAAAATCAGAGCTCCAAAATCGAAAATCGGCAATTGTGGTCCGATATCGATGATTGATACCTCTATCAATTGGCGTTGAGCCCTGTAATAATCGTGCCAACGGGCATATGGATCGTGCGAATATTTCTACACATTTTGGAGAAAATTCAATTTTATTGAAAATCACCTGAACTATAGACCACAAAATCAGAGCTCCAATGATTGAGCTCCGGCAATTGTGCTTCGATTTTAATAATTAATACCTATATCAATATTTCTACACATTTTGGAGAAAATTCTATTGTATTGAAAATCACCTGAACTATAGACCACAAAATCAGAGCTCCAAAATCGAAAATCGGCAATTGTGCTCCGATATCGATTATTGATACCTCTATCAATAGGCGTTGAGCCCTGTAATTATCTTGCCAACGGACATTTGGATCGTTCGAATATTTCTACACATTTTGGAGAAAATTCTATTTTATTGAAAATCACCTGAACTATAGACCACAAAATCAGAGCTCCAAAATCGAAAATCGGCAATTGTGCTCCGATATCGATGATTGATACCTCTATCAATAGGCGTTGAGCCCTGTAATAATCGTGTAAACGGGCATTTGGATCGTGCGAATATTTCTACACATTTTGGAGAAAATTCAATTTTATTGAAAATCACCTGAACTATAGACCACAAAATCAGAGCTCCAATGATTGAGCTCCGGCAATTGTGTTCCGATTTCAATAATTAATACCTATATCAATATTTCTACATATTTTGGAGAAAATCCTATTTTATTGAAAATCACCTGAACCCTAAACCACAAAATCATAGCTTCAAAATCGAAAATCGGCAATTGTGCTCCGATATCGATGATTGATACCTCTATCAATAGGCGTTGAGCCCTGTAATTATCGTGCCAACGGTCATTTGGATCGTGCGAATATTTCTACACATTTTGGAGAAAATTCTATTTTATTGAAAATCACCTGAACTATAAACCACAAAATCAGAGCTCCAAAATCGAAAATCGGCAATTGTGCTCCGATATCGATGATTGATACCTTTATCTATAGGCGTTGAGCCCTGTAATTATCGTGCAAACGATCATTTGGATCGTGCAAATATTTCTACACATTTTGGAGAAAATTCTATTTTATTGAAAATCACCTGAACCACAAAATCAGAGCTCCTAAATCGAAAATCGGCAATTTTGCTCCGATTTCGATGGTTGATACCTTTATCAATAGGCGTTGAGCCCTGTAATTATCGTGCCAACGGGCATTTGGATCGTTCGAATATTTCTACACATATTAAAGAAACTTCAATTTTATTGAAAATCACCTGAACTATAGACCACAAAATCAGAGCTCCAATGATTGAGCTCCGGCAATTGTGCTCTGATTTTAATAATTAATACCTATATCAATATTTCTACACATTTTGGAGAAAATTCTATTTTATTGAAAATCACCTGAACTATAGACCACAAAATCAGAGCTCCAAAATCGAAAATCGGCAATTGTGGTCCGATATCGATGATTGATACCTCTATCAATAGGCAATGAGCCCTGTAATTACTTGCCAACGGACATTTGGATCGTTCAAATATTTCTACACATTTTGGAGAAAATTCTATTTAATTGAAAATCACCTGAACTGACCACAAAATCAGAGCTCCAAAATCGAAAATCGGCAATTGTGCTCCGATATCGATGATTGATACCTCTATCAATAGGCGTTGAGCCCTGTAATTATCGTGCCAACGGGCATTTGGATCGTGCGAATATTTCTACACATTTTGGAGAAAATTCAATTTTATTGAAAATCACCTGAACTATAGACCACAAAATCAGAGCTCCAAAATCGAAAATCGGCAATTGTGCTCCGATATCGATGAGTGATACCTCTATCAATAGGCGTTGAGCCCTGTAATAATCGTGCCAACGGGCATTTTGATCGTGCAAATATTTCTACACATTTTGGAGAAAATTCAATTTGATTGAAAATCACCTGAACTATAGACCACAAAATCAGAGCTCCAAAATCGAAAATCGGCAATTGTGCTCCGATATCGATGATTGATACCTCTATCAATAGGCGTTGAGCCCTGTAATTATCGTGCCAACGGGCATTTGGATCGTTCGAATATTTCTACACATATTAAAGAAACTTCAATTTTATTGAAAATCACCTGAACTATAGACCACAAAATCAGAGCTCCAAAATCGAAAATCGGCAATTGTGGTCCGATATCGATGATTGATACCTCTATCAATAGGCGTTGAGCCCTGTAATAATCGTGCCAACGGGCATTTGGATCGTTCGAATATTTCTACACATTTTGGAGAAAATTCAATTTAATTGAAATCACCTGAACTATAGACCATAAAATCAGAGCTCCAATGATTAAGCTCCTGCAATTGTGTTCCGATTTCAATAATTAATACCTATTTCAATATTTCTACACATTTTGGAGAAAATTTTATTTTATTGAAAATCACCTGAACTATAGACCACAAAATCAGAGCTCCAAAATCGAAAATCGGCAATTGTGCTCCGATATCGATGATTGATACCTCTATCAATAGGCGTTGAGCCCTGTAATTATCGTGCCAACGGGCATTTGGATCGTTCGAATATTTCTACACATATTAAAGAAACTTCAATTTTATTGAAAATCACCTGAACTATAGACCACAAAATCAGAGCTCCAAAATCGAAAATCGGAAATTGTGCTCCGATATCGATGATTGATACCTCTATCAATAGGCGTTGAGCCCTGTAATTATCGTGCCAACGGGCATTTTGATCGTGCAAATATTTCTACACATTTTGGAGAAAATTCAATTTGATTGAAAATCACCTGAACTATAGACCACAAAATCAGAGCTCCAAAATCGAAAATCGGCAATTGTGGTCCGATATCGATGATTGATACCTCTATCAATTGGCGTTGAGCCCTGTAATAATCGTGCCAACGGGCATATGGATCGTGCGAATATTTCTACACATTTTGGAGAAAATTCAATTTTATTGAAAATCACCTGAACTATAGACCACAAAATCAGAGCTCCAATGATTGAGCTCCGGCAATTGTGCTTCGATTTTAATAATTAATACCTATATCAATATTTCTACACATTTTGGAGAAAATTCTATTGTATTGAAAATCACCTGAACTATAGACCACAAAATCAGAGCTCCAAAATCGAAAATCGGCAATTGTGCTCCGATATCGATTATTGATACCTCTATCAATAGGCGTTGAGCCCTGTAATTATCTTGCCAACGGACATTTGGATCGTTCGAATATTTCTACACATTTTGGAGAAAATTCTATTTTATTGAAAATCACCTGAACTATAGACCACAAAATCAGAGCTCCAAAATCGAAAATCGGCAATTGTGCTCCGATATCGATGATTGATACCTCTATCAATAGGCGTTGAGCCCTGTAATAATCGTGCCAACGGGCATTTGGATCGTGCGAATATTTCTACACATTTTGGAGAAAATTCAATTTTATTGAAAATCACCTGAACTATAGACCACAAAATCAGAGCTCCAATGATTGAGCTCCGGCAATTGTGTTCCGATTTCAATAATTAATACCTATATCAATATTTCTACATATTTTGGAGAAAATCCTATTTTATTGAAAATCACCTGAACCCTAAACCACAAAATCATAGCTTCAAAATCGAAAATCGGCAATTGTGCTCCGATATCGATGATTGATACCTCTATCAATAGGCGTTGAGCCCTGTAATTATCGTGCCAACGGTCATTTGGATCGTGCGAATATTTCTACACATTTTGGAGAAAATTCTATTTTATTGAAAATCACCTGAACTATAAACCACAAAATCAGAGCTCCAAAATCGAAAATCGGCAATTGTGCTCCGATATCGATGATTGATACCTTTATCTATAGGCGTTGAGCCCTGTAATTATCGTGCAAACGATCATTTGGATCGTGCAAATATTTCTACACATTTTGGAGAAAATTCTATTTTATTGAAAATCACCTGAACCACAAAATCAGAGCTCCAAAATCGAAAATCGGCAATTTTGCTCCGATTTCGATGGTTGATACCTTTATCAATAGGCGTTGAGCCCTGTAATTATCGTGCCAACGGGCATTTGGATCGTTCGAATATTTCTACACATATTAAAGAAACTTCAATTTTATTGAAAATCACCTGAACTATAGACCACAAAATCAGAGCTCCAATGATTGAGCTCCGGCAATTGTGCTCTGATTTTAATAATTAATACCTATATCAATATTTCTACACATTTTGGAGAAAATTCTATTTTATTGAAAATCACCTGAACTATAGACCACAAAATCAGAGCTCCAAAATCGAAAATCGGCAATTGTGGTCCGATATCGATGATTGATACCTCTATCAATAGGCAATGAGCCCTGTAATTACTTGCCAACGGACATTTGGATCGTTCAAATATTTCTACACATTTTGGAGAAAATTCTATTTTATTGAAAATCACCTGAACTGACCACAAAATCAGAGCTCCAAAATCGAAAATCGGCAATTGTGGTCCTAAATCGATGATTGATACCTCTATCAATAGCGTTGAGCCCTGTAATAATCGTGCCAACGGGCATTTGGATCGTGCGAATATTTCTACACATTTTGGAGAAAATTCAATTTTATTGAAAATCACCTGAACTATAGACCACAAAATCAGAGCTCCAAAATCGAAAATCGGCAATTGTGCTCCGATATCGATGAGTGATACCTCTATCAATAGGCGTTGAGCCCTGTAATAATCGTGCCAACGGGCATTTGTATCGTGCAAATATTTCTACACATTTTGGAGAAAATTCTATTTTATTGAAAATCACCTGAACTATAGACCAAAAAATCAGAGCTCTAAAATCGAAAATCGGCAATTGTGGTCCGATATCGATGATTGATACCTCTATCAATAGGCGTTGAGCCCTGTAATAATCGTGCCAACGGGCATTTGGATCGTGCGAATATTTCTACACATTTTGGAGAAAATTCAATTTTATTGAAAATTACCTGAACTATAGACCACAAAATCAGAACTCCAATGATTGAGCTCCGGCAATTGTGTTCCGATTTCAATAATTAATACCTATATCAATATTTCTACACATTTTGGAGAAAATCCTATTTTATTGAAAATCACCTGAAACCTAAACCACAAAATCATAGCTTCAAAATCGAAAATCGGCAATTGTGCTCCGATATCGATGATTGATACCTCTATCAATAGGCGTTGAGCCCTGTAATTATCTTGCCAACGGACATTTGGATCGTTCGAATATTTCTACACATTTTGGAGAAAATTCTATTTTATTGAAAATCACCTGAAATATAGACCACAAAATCAGAGCTCCAAAATCGAAAATCGGCAATTTTGCTCCGATTTCGATGGTTGATACCTTTATCAATAGGCGTTGAGCCCTGTAATAATCGTGCCAACGGGCATTTGGATCGTGCAAATATTTCTATACATTTTGGAGAAAATTCAATTTTATCGAAAATCACCTGAACTATAGACCACAAAATCAGAGCTCCAATGATTGAGCTCCAGCAATTGTGCTCCGATTTCAATAATTAATACCAATATAAATATTTCTACACATTTTGGAGAAAATTCTATTTTATTGAAAATCACCTGAACCATAGACCACAAAATCAGAGCTCCAAAATCGAAAATCGGCAATTGTTCTCCGATATCGATGATTGATACCTCTATCAATAGGCGTTGAGCCCTGTAATTATCGTGCCAACGGGCATTTGGATCGTGCGAATATTTCTACACATTTTGGAGAAAATTCAATTTTATTGAAAATCACCTGAACTATAGACCACAAAATCAGAGCTCCAAAATCGAAAATCGGCAATTTTGCTCCGATTTTGATGGTTGATACCTTTATCAATAGGCGTTGAGCCCTGTAATAATCGTGCCAACGGGCATTTGGATCGTGCAAATATTTCTACACATATTGGAGAAAATTCTATTTTATTGAAAATCACCTGAACTATAGACCACAAAATCAGAGCTCCAATGATTGAGCTCCGGCAATTGTGCTCCGATTTTGATAATTAATACCTATATCAATATTTCTACACATTTTGGAGAAAATTCTATTTTATTGAAAATCACCTGAAATATAGACCACAAAATCAGAGCTCCAAAATCGAAAATCGGCAATTGTGCTCAGATATCGATAATTGATACCTCTATCAATAGGCGTTGAGCCCTGTAATTATCTTGACAACGGACATTTGGATCGTTCGAATATTTCTACACATTTTCGAGAAAATTCTATTTTATTGAAAATCACCTGAACTATAGACCACAAAATCAGAGCTCAAAATCGAAAATCGGCAATTGTGCTCCGATATCGATGGTTGATACCTTTATCAATAGGCGTTGAGCCCTGTAATAATCGTGCCAACGGGCATTTGGATCGTGCGAATATTTCTACACATTTTGGAGAAAATTCAATTTTATTGAAAATCACCTGAACTATAGACCACAAAATCAGAGCTCCAATGATTGAGCTCCGGCAATTGTGTTCTGATTTCAATAATTAATACCTATATCAATATTTCTACACATTTTGGAGAAAATTCTATTTTATTGAAAATCACCTGAACTATAGACCACAAAATCAGAGCTCCAAAATCGAAAATCGGCAATTGTGCTCGGATATCGATGATTGATAACTCTATCAATAGGCGTTAAGCCCTGTAATTTTCGTGCCAACGGGCATTTGGATCGTGCAAATATTTCTACACATTTTGGAGAAAATTCAATTTTATTGAAAATCACTTGAAATATAGACCACAAAATCAGAGCTCCAATGATTAAGCTCCGGCAATTGTGTTCCGATTTCAATAATTAATACCTATTTCAATATTTCTACACATTTTGGAGAAAATTCTATTTTATTGAAAATCACCTGAACTATAGACCACAAAATAAGAGCTCCAAAATCGAAAATCGGCAATTGTGGTCCGATATCGATGATTGATACCCCTATCAATAGGCGTTGAGCCCTGTAATAATCGTGCTAACTTGCATTTGGATCGTGCGAATATTTCTACACATTTTGGAGAAAATTCAATTTTATTGAAAATCACCTGAACTATAGACCGCAAAATCAGAGCTCCAATGATTAAGCTCCGGCAATTGTGTTCCGATTTCAATAATTAATACCTATTTCAATATTTCTACACATTTTGGAGAAAATTCTATTTTATTGAAAATCACCTGCACTATAGACCACAAAATCAGAGCTCCAAAATCGAAAATCGGCAATTTTGCTCCAATTTCGATGGTTGATACCTCTATCAATAGGCGTTGAGCCCTGTAATTATCGTGCCAACGGGCATTTGGATCGTTCGAATATTTCTACACATATTAGAGAAAATTCAATTTTATTGAAAATCACATGAACTATAGACCACAAAATCAGAGCTCCAATGATTGAGCTCGGGCAATTGTGCTCCGATTTCAATAATTAATACCTATATCAATATTTCTACACATTTTGGAGAAAATTCTATTTTATTGAAAATCACCTGAACTATAGACCACAAAATCAGAGCTCCAAAATCGAAAATCGGCAATTGTGGTCCGATATCGATGATTGATACCTCTATCAATAGGCGTTGAGCCCTGTAATTATCTTGCCAACGGACATTTGGATCGTTCGAATATTTCTACACATTTTGGAGAAAATTCTATTTTATTGAAAATCACCTGAACTAGACCACAAAGTCAGAGCTCCAAAATCGAATATCGGCAATTTTGCTCCGATTTCGATGGTTGATACCTTTATCAATAGGCGTTGAGCCCTGTAATTATCGTGCCAACGGGCATTTGGATCGTGAGAATATTTCTACACATATTGGAGAAAATTCAATTTTATTGAAAATCACCTGAACTATAGACCACAAAATCAGAGCTCCAAAATCGAAAATCGGCAATTGTGCTCCGATATCGATGATTGATACCTCTATCAATAGACGTTGAGCCCTGTAATTATCGTGCCAACGGGCATTTGGATCGTTCGAATATTTCTACACATTTTGGAGAAAATTCTATTTTATTGAAAATCACCTGAACTATAGACCACAAAATCAGAACTCCAAAATCGAAAATCGGCAATTTTGCTCCGATTTCGATGGTTGATACCTCTATCAATAGGCGTTGAGCCCTGTAATAATCGTGCCAACGGGCATTTAGATCGTGAGAATATTTCTACACATATTGGAGAAAATTCAATTTTATTGAAAATCACCTGAACTATAGACCACAAAATCAGAGCTCCAATGATTGAGCTCTGGCAATTGTGCCCCGATATCGATGATTGATACCTATATCAATATTTCTACACATTTTGGAGAAAATTCTATTTTAGTGAAAATCACCTGAACTATAGACCACAAAACCAGAGCTCCAAAATCGAAAATCGGCAATTGTGCTCCGATATCGATGATTGATACCTCTATCAATAGGCGTTGAGCCCTGTAATTATCGTGCCAACGGGCATTTGGATCGTTCGAATATTTCTACACATTTTGGAGAAAATTCTATTTTATTGAAAATCACCTGAACTATAGACCACAAAATCAGAGCTCCAAAATCGAAAATCGGCAATTGTGCTCCGATATCGATGATTGATACCTCTATCAATAGGCGTTGAGCCCTGTAATTATCGTGCCAACGGGCATTTGGATCGTTCGAATATTTCTACACATATTGGAGAAAATTCAATTTTATTGAAAATCACCTGAACTAGACCACAAAGTCAGAGCTCCAAAATCGAAAATCGGCAATTGTGCTCCGATATCGATGATTGATACCTCTATCAATAGACGTTGAGCCCTGTAATTATCTTGCCAACGGGCATTTGGATCGTTCGAATATTTCTACACATTTTGGAGAAAATTCTATTTTATTGAAAATCACCTGAACTATAGACCACAAAATCAGAACTCCAAAATCGAAAATCGGCAATTTTGCTCCGATTTCGATAATTGATACCTCTATCAATAGGCGTTGAGCCCTGTAATAATCGTGCCAACGGGCATTTGGATCGTGAGAATATTTCTACACATATTGGAGAAAATTCAATTTTATTGAAAATCACCTGAACTATAGACCACAAAATCAGAGCTCCAATGATTGAGCTCTGGCAATTGTGCTCCGATATCGATGATTGATACCTATATCAATATTTCTACACATTTTGGAGAAAATTCAATTTTATTGAAAATCACCTGAACTATAGACCACAAAATCAGAGCTCCAAAATCGAAAATCGGCAATTGTGCTCCGATATCGATGATTGATACCTCTATCAATAGGCGTTGAGCCCTGTAATTATCGTGCCAACAGGCGTTTGGATCGTTTGAATATTTCTACACATTTTGGAGAAAATTCTATTTTATTGAAAATCACCTGAACTATAGACCACAAAATCAGAGCTCCAAAATCGAAAATCGGCAATTGAGCTCCGATATCGATGATTGATACCTCTATCAATAGGCGTTGAGCCCTGTAATTATCGTGCCAACGGGCATTTGGATCGTTCGAATATTTCTACACATATTGGAGAAAATTCTATTTTATTGAAAATCACCTGAACTAGACCACAAAGTCAGAGCTCCAAAATCAGCAATTGTGCTCCGATATTGATGATTGATACCTCTATCAATAGGCGTTGAGCCCTGTAATTATCTTGCCAAAGGACATTTGGATCGTTCGAATATTTCTACACATTTTGAAAAAAATTCTGTTTTATTGAAAATCACCTGAACTATAGACCACAAAATCAGAGCTCCAAAATCGAAAATCGGCAATTGTGGTCCGATATCGATGATTGATACCTCTATCAATAGACGTTGAGCCCTGTAATTATCTTTCCAACGAACATTTGGATCGTGCAAATATTTCTACACATTTTGGAGAAAATTCAATTTTATTGAAAATCACCTGAACTATATACCACAAAATCAGAGCTCCAATGATTGAGCTCGGGCAATTGTGCTCCGATATCGATGATTGATACCTATATCAATATTTCTACATATTTTGGAGAAAATTCTATTTTAGTGAAAATCACCTGAACTATAGACCACAAAATCAGAGCTCCAAAATCGAAAATCAGCAATTGTGGTCCGATATCGATGATTGATACCTCTATCAATAGGCGTTGAGCCCTGTAATTTCGTTCGAATATTTCTACACATATTGGAGAAAATTCAATTTTATTGAAAATCACATGAACTATAGACCACAAAATCAGAGCTCCAATGATTGAGCTCCGGCAATTGTGCTCCGATTTCAATAATTAATATCTATTTCAATATTTCTACACATTTTGGAGAAAATTCTATTTTATTGAAAATCACCTGAACTATAGACCACAAAATCAGAGCTCCAAAATCGAAAATCGGCAATTTTGCTCCGATTTTGATGGTTGATACCTTTATCAATAGGCGTTGAGCCCTGTAATTATCGTGCCGACGGGCATTTGGATCGTTCGAATATGCTACACATATTGGAGAAAATTCAATTTTATTGAAAATCACCTGAACTATAGACCACAAAATCAGAGCTCCAATGATTGAGCTCTTGCAATTGTGCTCCGATATCGATGATTGATACCTATATCAATATTTATATACATTTTGGAGAAAATTCTATTTTATTGAAAATCACCTGAACTATAGACCACAAAATCAGAGCTCCAAAATCGAAAATCGGCAATTTTGCTCCGATTTCGATGGTTGATACCTTTATCAATAGGCGTTGAGCCCTGTAATTATCGTGCCAACGGGCATTTGGATCGTTCGAATATTTCTACACATATTGGAGAAAATTCAATTTTATTGAAAATCACCTGAACTATAGACCACAAAATCAGATCTTTAATGATTAAGCTCCGGCAATTGTGTTCCGATTTTAATAATTAATATCTATATCAATATTTCTACACATTTTGGAGAAAATTCAATTTTATTGAAAATCACCTGAACTATAGACCACAAAATCAGAGCTCCAAAATCGAAAATCGGCAATTGTGCTCCGATATCGATGATTGATACCTCTATCAATAGGCGTTGAGCCCTGTAATTATCGAGCCAACGGGCATTTGGATCGTGCAAATATTTCTACACATTTTGGAGAAAATTCTATTTTATTGAAAATCACCTGAAATATAGACCACAAAATCAGAGCTCCAAAATCGAAAATCGGCAATTGTGCTCCGACATTGATGATTGATACCTCTATCAATAGGCGTTGAGCCCTGTAATTATCGTGTAAACGGGCATTTTGATCGTGCAAATATTTCTACAAATTTTGAAGAAAATTCTATTTTATTGAAAATCACCTGAACTATAGACCACAAAATCAGAGCTCCAAAATCGAAAATCGGCAATTGTGCTCCGATATCGATGATTGATACCTCTATCAATAGGCGTTGAGCCCTGTAATTATCGTGCCAACGGGCATTTAGATCGTGCGAATATTTCTACACATTTTGGAGAAAATTCAATTTTATTGAAAATCACCTGAACTATAAACCACAAAATCAGAGCTCCAAAATCGAAAATCGGCAATTGTGCTCCGATATCGATGATTGATACCTCTATCAATAGGCGTTGAGCCCTGTAATTATCCTGCCAACGGACATTTGGATCGTTCGAATATTTCTACACATCTTGAAGAAAATTCTATTTTATTGAAAATCACCTGAACTATAATATAGACCACAAAATCAGAGCTCCAAAATCGAAAATCGGCAATTGTGCTCCGATATCGATGATTGATACCTTTATCAATAGGCGTTGAGCCCTGTAATTATCGTGCCAACGGGCATTTGGATCGTGCAAATATTTCTATACATTTTGGAGAAAATTCAATTTTATTGAAAATCACCTGAACTATAGACCACAAAATCAGAGCTCCAATGATTCAGCTCCGGCAATTGTGTTCCGATTTCAATAATTAATACCTATATCAATATTTCTACACATTTTTGAGAAAATTCTATTTTATTGAAAATCACCTGAACTATAGACCACAAAATCAGAGCTCCAAAATCGAAAATCGGCAATTGTGCTCCGATATCGATGATTGATACCTCTATCAATAGGCGTTGAGCCCTGTAATTATCGTGCCAACGGGCATTTGGATCGTGCGAATATTTCTACACATTTTGGAGAAAATTCATTTTATTGAAAATCACCTGAACTATAGACCACAAAATCAGAGCTCCAATGATTCAGCTCCGGCAATTGTGTTCCGATTTCAATAATTAATACCTATATCAATATTTCTACACATTTTGGAGAAAATTCTATTTTATTGAAAATCACCTGAACTATAGACCACAAAATCAGAGCTCCAAAATCGAAAATCGGCAATTGTGCTCCGATATCGATGATTGATACCTCTATCAATAGGCGTTGAGCCCTGAAATTATCTTGTTAAAGGACATTTAGATCGTTCGAATATTTCTACACATTTTGAAGAAAATTCTATTTTATTGAAAATCACCTGAACTATAGACCACAAAATCAGAGCTCCAAAATCGAAAATCGGCAATTGTGCTCCGATATCGATGATTGATACCTCTATCAATAGGCGTTGAGCCCTGAAATTATCTTGTTAAAGGACATTTAGATCGTTCGAATATTTCTACACATTTTGAAGAAAATTCTATTTTATTGAAAATCACCTGAACTATAGACCACAAAATCAGAGCTCCAAAATCGAAAATCGGCAATTGTGCTCCGATTTCGATGGTTGATACCTTTATCAATAGGCGTTGAGCCCTGTAATTATCGTGTAAACGGGCATTTGGATCGTTCGAATATTTATACACATATTGGAGAAAATTCAATTTTATTGAAAATCACCTGAACTATAGACCACAAAATCAGAGCTCCAATGATTAAGCTCCGGCAATTGTGTTCCGATTTCAATAATTAATACCTATATCAATATGTCTACACATTTTGGAGCAAATTCTATTTTATTGAAAATCACCTGAACTAAAGACCACAAAATCAGAGCTCCAAAATCGAAAATCGGCAATTGTAGTCCGATATCGATGATTGATACCTATATCAATAGGCGTTGAGCCCTGTAATTATCTTGCCAACGGACATTTGGATCGTTCGAATATTTCTACACATTTTGGAGAAAATTCAATTTTATTGAAAATCACCTGAACTATAGACCACAAAATCAGAGCTCCAATGATTGAGCTCCGGCAATTGTGCTCCGATTTTGATAATTAATACCTATATCAATATTTCTACACATTTTGGATTAAATTCTATTTTATTGAAAATCACCTGAACCCTAGACCACAAAATCAGAGCTCCAAAATCGAAAATTGGCAATTGTGCTCCGATATCGATGATTGATACCTCTATCAATAGGCGTTGAGCCCTGTAATTATCGTGCCAACGGGCATTTAGATCGTGCGAATATTTCTACACATTTTGGAGAAAATTCAATTTTATTGAAAATCACCTGAACTATAAACCACAAAATCAGAGCTCCAAAATCGAAAATCGGCAATTGTGCTCCGATATCGATGATTGATACCTCTATCAATAGGCGTTGAGCCCTGTAATTATCCTGCCAACGGACATTTGGATCGTTCGAATATTTCTACACATCTTGAAGAAAATTCTATTTTATTGAAAATCACCTGAACTATAATATAGACCACAAAATCAGAGCTCCAAAATCGAAAATCGGCAATTGTGCTCCGATATCGATGATTGATACCTTTATCAATAGGCGTTGAGCCCTGTAATTATCGTGCCAACGGGCATTTGGATCGTGCAAATATTTCTATACATTTTGGAGAAAATTCAATTTTATTGAAAATCACCTGAACTATAGACCACAAAATCAGAGCTCCAATGATTCAGCTCCGGCAATTGTGTTCCGATTTCAATAATTAATACCTATATCAATATTTCTACACATTTTTGAGAAAATTCTATTTTATTGAAAATCACCTGAACTATAGACCACAAAATCAGAGCTCCAAAATCGAAAATCGGCAATTGTGCTCCGATATCGATGATTGATACCTCTATCAATAGGCGTTGAGCCCTGTAATTATCGTGCCAACGGGCATTTGGATCGTGCGAATATTTCTACACATTTTGGAGAAAATTCATTTTATTGAAAATCACCTGAACTATAGACCACAAAATCAGAGCTCCAATGATTCAGCTCCGGCAATTGTGTTCCGATTTCAATAATTAATACCTATATCAATATTTCTACACATTTTGGAGAAAATTCTATTTTATTGAAAATCACCTGAACTATAGACCACAAAATCAGAGCTCCAAAATCGAAAATCGGCAATTGTGCTCCGATATCGATGATTGATACCTCTATCAATAGGCGTTGAGCCCTGAAATTATCTTGTTAAAGGACATTTAGATCGTTCGAATATTTCTACACATTTTGAAGAAAATTCTATTTTATTGAAAATCACCTGAACTATAGACCACAAAATCAGAGCTCCAAAATCGAAAATCGGCAATTGTGCTCCGATATCGATGATTGATACCTCTATCAATAGGCGTTGAGCCCTGAAATTATCTTGTTAAAGGACATTTAGATCGTTCGAATATTTCTACACATTTTGAAGAAAATTCTATTTTATTGAAAATCACCTGAACTATAGACCACAAAATCAGAGCTCCAAAATCGAAAATCGGCAATTGTGCTCCGATTTCGATGGTTGATACCTTTATCAATAGGCGTTGAGCCCTGTAATTATCGTGTAAACGGGCATTTGGATCGTTCGAATATTTATACACATATTGGAGAAAATTCAATTTTATTGAAAATCACCTGAACTATAGACCACAAAATCAGAGCTCCAATGATTAAGCTCCGGCAATTGTGTTCCGATTTCAATAATTAATACCTATATCAATATGTCTACACATTTTGGAGCAAATTCTATTTTATTGAAAATCACCTGAACTATAGACCACAAAATCAGAGCTCCAAAATCGAAAATCGGCAATTGTAGTCCGATATCGATGATTGATACCTATATCAATAGGCGTTGAGCCCTGTAATTATCGTGCCAACGGGCATTTAGATCGTGCGAATATTTCTACACATTTTGGAGAAAATTCAATTTTATTGAAAATCACCTGAACTATAAACCACAAAATCAGAGCTCCAAAATCGAAAATCGGCAATTGTGCTCCGATATCGATGATTGATACCTCTATCAATAGGCGTTGAGCCCTGTAATTATCCTGCCAACGGACATTTGGATCGTTCGAATATTTCTACACATCTTGAAGAAAATTCTATTTTATTGAAAATCACCTGAACTATAATATAGACCACAAAATCAGAGCTCCAAAATCGAAAATCGGCAATTGTGCTCCGATATCGATGATTGATACCTTTATCAATAGGCGTTGAGCCCTGTAATTATCGTGCCAACGGGCATTTGGATCGTGCAAATATTTCTACACATTTTGGAGAAAATTCATTTTATTGAAAATCACCTGAACTATAGACCACAAAATCAGAGCTCCAATGATTCAGCTCCGGCAATTGTGTTCCGATTTCAATAATTAATACCTATATCAATATTTCTACACATTTTGGAGAAAATTCTATTTTATTGAAAATCACCTGAACTATAGACCACAAAATCAGAGCTCCAAAATCGAAAATCGGCAATTGTGCTCCGATATCGATGATTGATACCTCTATCAATAGGCGTTGAGCCCTGAAATTATCTTGTTAAAGGACATTTAGATCGTTCGAATATTTCTACACATTTTGAAGAAAATTCTATTTTATTGAAAATCACCTGAACTATAGACCACAAAATCAGAGCTCCAAAATCGAAAATCGGCAATTGTGCTCCGATATCGATGATTGATACCTCTATCAATAGGCGTTGAGCCCTGAAATTATCTTGTTAAAGGACATTTAGATCGTTCGAATATTTCTACACATTTTGAAGAAAATTCTATTTTATTGAAAATCACCTGAACTATAGACCACAAAATCAGAGCTCCAAAATCGAAAATCGGCAATTGTGCTCCGATATCGATGATTGATACCTCTATCAATAGGCGTTGAGCCCTGTAATTATCGTGCCAACGGGCATTTAGATCGTGCGAATATTTCTACACATTTTGGAGAAAATTCAATTTTATTGAAAATCACCTGAACTATAAACCACAAAATCAGAGCTCCAAAATCGAAAATCGGCAATTGTGCTCCGATATCGATGATTGATACCTCTATCAATAGGCGTTGAGCCCTGTAATTATCCTGCCAACGGACATTTGGATCGTTCGAATATTTCTACACATCTTGAAGAAAATTCTATTTTATTGAAAATCACCTGAACTATAATATAGACCACAAAATCAGAGCTCCAAAATCGAAAATCGGCAATTGTGCTCCGATATCGATGATTGATACCTTTATCAATAGGCGTTGAGCCCTGTAATTATCGTGCCAACGGGCATTTGGATCGTGCAAATATTTCTATACATTTTGGAGAAAATTCAATTTTATTGAAAATCACCTGAACTATAGACCACAAAATCAGAGCTCCAATGATTCAGCTCCGGCAATTGTGTTCCGATTTCAATAATTAATACCTATATCAATATTTCTACACATTTTTGAGAAAATTCTATTTTATTGAAAATCACCTGAACTATAGACCACAAAATCAGAGCTCCAAAATCGAAAATCGGCAATTGTGCTCCGATATCGATGATTGATACCTCTATCAATAGGCGTTGAGCCCTGTAATTATCGTGCCAACGGGCATTTGGATCGTGCGAATATTTCTACACATTTTGGAGAAAATTCATTTTATTGAAAATCACCTGAACTATAGACCACAAAATCAGAGCTCCAATGATTCAGCTCCGGCAATTGTGTTCCGATTTCAATAATTAATACCTATATCAATATTTCTACACATTTTGGAGAAAATTCTATTTTATTGAAAATCACCTGAACTATAGACCACAAAATCAGAGCTCCAAAATCGAAAATCGGCAATTGTGCTCCGATATCGATGATTGATACCTCTATCAATAGGCGTTGAGCCCTGAAATTATCTTGTTAAAGGACATTTAGATCGTTCGAATATTTCTACAAATTTTGGAGAAAATTCTATTTTATTGAAAATCACCTGAACTATAGACCACAAAATCAGAGCTCCAAAATCGAAAATCGGCAATTGTGCTCCGATATCGATGATTGATACCTCTATCAATAGGCGTTGAGCCCTGTAATTATCGTGCCAACGGGCATTTAGATCGTGCGAATATTTCTACACATTTTGGAGAAAATTCAATTTTATTGAAAATCACCTGAACTATAAACCACAAAATCAGAGCTCCAAAATCGAAAATCGGCAATTGTGCTCCGATATCGATGATTGATACCTCTATCAATAGGCGTTGAGCCCTGTAATTATCCTGCCAACGGACATTTGGATCGTTCGAATATTTCTACACATCTTGAAGAAAATTCTATTTTATTGAAAATCACCTGAACTATAATATAGACCACAAAATCAGAGCTCCAAAATCGAAAATCGGCAATTGTGCTCCGATATCGATGATTGATACCTTTATCAATAGGCGTTGAGCCCTGTAATTATCGTGCCAACGGGCATTTGGATCGTGCAAATATTTCTATACATTTTGGAGAAAATTCAATTTTATTGAAAATCACCTGAACTATAGACCACAAAATCAGAGCTCCAATGATTCAGCTCCGGCAATTGTGTTCCGATTTCAATAATTAATACCTATATCAATATTTCTACACATTTTTGAGAAAATTCTATTTTATTGAAAATCACCTGAACTATAGACCACAAAATCAGAGCTCCAAAATCGAAAATCGGCAATTGTGCTCCGATATCGATGATTGATACCTCTATCAATAGGCGTTGAGCCCTGAAATTATCTTGTTAAAGGACATTTAGATCGTTCGAATATTTCTACACATTTTGAAGAAAATTCTATTTTATTGAAAATCACCTGAACTATAGACCACAAAATCAGAGCTCCAAAATCGAAAATCGGCAATTGTGCTCCGATATCGATGATTGATACCTCTATCAATAGGCGTTGAGCCCTGAAATTATCTTGTTAAAGGACATTTAGATCGTTCGAATATTTCTACACATTTTGAAGAAAATTCTATTTTATTGAAAATCACCTGAACTATAGACCACAAAATCAGAGCTCCAAAATCGAAAATCGGCAATTTTGCTCCGATTTCGATGGTTGATACCTTTATCAATAGGCGTTGAGCCCTGTAATTATCGTGTAAACGGGCATTTGGATCGTTCGAATATTTATACACATATTGGAGAAAATTCAATTTTATTGAAAATCACCTGAACTATAGACCACAAAATCAGAGCTCCAATGATTAAGCTCCGGCAATTGTGTTCCGATTTCAATAATTAATACCTATATCAATATGTCTACACATTTTGGAGCAAATTCTATTTTATTGAAAATCACCTGAACTAAAGACCACAAAATCAGAGCTCCAAAATCGAAAATCGGCAATTGTAGTCCGATATCGATGATTGATACCTATATCAATAGGCGTTGAGCCCTGTAATTATCTTGCCAACGGACATTTGGATCGTTCGAATATTTCTACACATTTTGGAGAAAATTCAATTTTATTGAAAATCACCTGAACTATAGACCACAAAATCAGAGCTCCAATGATTGAGCTCCGGCAATTGTGCTCCGATTTTGATAATTAATACCTATATCAATATTTCTACACATTTTGGATTAAATTCTATTTTATTGAAAATCACCTGAACCCTAGACCACAAAATCAGAGCTCCAAAATCGAAAATTGGCAATTGTGCTCCGATATCGATGATTGATACCTCTATTAGTTGAGCCCTGTAATAATCGTGCCAACGGGCATTTGGATCGTGCGAATATTTCTACACATTTTGGAGAAAATTCAATTTTATTGAAAATCACCTGAACTATAGACCACAAAATCAGAGCTCCAATGATTAAGCTCCGGCAATTGTGTTCCGATTTCAATAATTAATACCTATTTCAATATTTCTACACATTTTGGAGAAAATTCTATTTTATTGAAAAACACCTGAACTATAGACCACAAAATCAGAGCTCCAAAATCGAAAATCGGCAATTGTGCTCTGATATCGATGATTGATACCTCTATCAATAGGCGTTGAGCCCTGTAATTATCTTGCCAACGGACATTTGGATCGTTCGAATATTTCTACACATATTAGAGAAAATTCTATTTTATTGAAAATCACCTGAACTATAGACCACAAAATCACAGCTCAAAATCGAAAATCGGCAATTGTTCTCCGATATCGATGATTGATACCTCTATCAATAGGCGTTGAGCCCTGTAATTATCTTGCCAACGGACATTTGGATCGTTCGAATATTTCTACACATTTTGGAGAAAATTCTATTTTATTGAAAATCACCTGAACTATAGACCACAAAATCAGAGCTCCAAAATCGAAAATCGGCAATTTTGCTCCGATTTCGATGGTTGATACCTTTATCAATAGGCGTTGAGCCCTGTAATAATCGTGCCAACGGGCATTTGGATCGTGCGAATATGTCTACACATTTTGGAGAAATTTCAATTTTATTGAAAATCACCTGAACTATAGACCACAAAATCAGAGCTCCAATGATTGAGCTCTGGCAATTGTGTTCTGATTTCAATAATTAATACCTATATCAATATTTCTACACATTTTGGAGAAAATTCAATTTTATTGAAAATCACCTGAACTATATAGACCACAAAATCAGAGCTCCAAAATCGAAAATCGGCAATTGTGCTCCGACATCGATGATTGATACCTCTATCAATAGGCGTTGAGCCCTGTAATTATCGTGCCAACGGGCATTTGGATCGTTCGAATATTTCTACACATTTTGGAGAAAATTCTATTTTATTGAAAATCACCTGAACTATAGACCACAAAATCAGAGCTCCAATGATTAAGCTCCGGCAATTGTGTTCCGATTTAAATAATTAATACCTATATCCATATTTCTACACATTTTGGAGAAACTTCTATTTTAGTGAAAATCACCTGAACTATAGACCACAAAATCAGAGATCCAAAATCGAAAATCGGCAATTGTGCTCCGATATCGATGATTGATACCTCTATCAATAGGCGTTGAGCCCTGTAATTATCGTGCCAACGGGCATTTGGATCGTTCGAATATTTCTAAACATTTTGGAGAAAATTCTATTTTATTGAAAATCACCTGAACTATATATAGACCACAAAATCAGAGCTCCAAAATCGAAAATCGGCAATTGTGCTCCGATTTCGATGGTTGATACCTTTATCAATAGGCGTTGAGCCCTGTAATTATCGTGCCAACGGGCATTTGGATCGTTCGAATATTTCTACACATTTTGGAGAAAATTCAATTTTATTGAAAATCACCTGAACTATAGACCACAAAATCAGAGCTCCAATGATTAAGCTCCGGCAATTGTGTTCCGATTTCAATAATTAATACCTATTTCAATATTTCTACACATTTTGGAAAAAATTCTATTTTATTGAAAAACACCTGAACTATAGACCACAAAATCAGAGCTCCAAAATCGAAAATCGGCAATTGTGCTCCGATATCGATGATTGATACCTCTATCAATATGCGTTGAGCCTTGTAATTATCTTGCTAACGGACATTTGGATAGTTCTAATATTTCTACACATTTTGAAGAAAATTCAATTTTATTGAAAATCACCTGAACTATAGACCACAAAATCAGAGCTCCAAAATCGAAAATCGGCAATTTTGCTCCGATATCGATGGTTGATACCTTTATCAATAGGCGTTGAGCCCTGTTATAATCGTGCCAACGGGCATTTGGATCGTGCGAATATTTCTACACATTTTGGAGAAAATTCTATTTTATTGAAAATCACCTGAACACCACAAAATCAGAGCTCCAAAATCGAAAATCGGCAATTGTGCTCCGATTTCGATGGTTGATACCTTTATCAATAGGCGTTGAGCCCTGTAATTATCGTGCCAACGGGCATTTGGATCGTTCGAATATTTCTACACATATTGGAGAAAATTCAATTTTATTGAAAATCACCTGAACTATAGACCACAAAATCAGAGCTCCAATGATTGAACTCCGGCAATTGTGCTCCAATTTTAAAAATTAAAACCTATATCAATATTTCTACACATTTTGGAGAAAATTCTATTTTATCGAAAATCACCTGAACCCTAGACCACAAAATCAGAGCTCCAAAATCGAAAATTGGCAATTGTGCTCCGATATCGATGATTGATACCTCTATCAGTTGAGCCCTGTAATAATCGTGCCAACGGGCATTTGGATCGTGCGAATATTTCTTCACATTTTGGAGAAAATTCAATTTTATTGAAAATCACCTGAACTATAGACCACAAAATCAGAGCTCCAATGATTAAGCTCCGGCAATTGTGTTCCGATTTCAATAATTAATACCTATTTCAATATTTCTACACATTTTGGAGAAAATTCTATTTTATTGAAAAACACCTGAACTATATATAGACCACAAAATCAGAGCTCCAAAATCGAAAATCGGCAATTGTGCTCCGATATCGATGATTGATACCTCTATCAATAGGCGTTGAGCCCTGTAATTATCTTGCCAACAGAATTTTGGATCGTTCGAATATTTCTACACATTTTGGAGAAAATTCTATTTTATTGAAAATCACCTGAACTATAGACCACAAAATCAGAGCTCCAAAATCGAAAATCGGCTATTTTGCTCCGATTTCGATGGTTGATACCTTTATCAATAGGCGTTGAGCCCTGTAATAATCGTGCCAACGGGCATTTGGATCGTGCGAATATTTCTTCACATTTTGGAGAAAATTCAATTTTATTGAAAATCACCTGAACTATAGACCACAAAATCAGAGCTCCAATGATTAAGCTCCGGCAATTGTGTTCCGATTTCAATAATTAATACCTATTTCAATATTTCTACACATTTTGGAGAAAATTCTATTTTATTGAAAAACACCTGAACTATAGACCACAAAATCAGAGCTCCAAAATCGAAAATCGGCAATTGTGCTCCGATATCGATGATTGATACCTCTATCAATAGGCGTTGAGCCCTGTAATTATCTTGCCAACAGACATTTGGATCGTTCGAATATTTCTACACATTTTGGAGAAAATTCTATTTTATTGAAAATCACCTGAACTATAGACCACAAAATCAGAGCTCCAAAATCGAAAATCGGCAATTGTGCTCCGACATCGATGATTGATACCTCTATCAATAGGCGTTGATCCCTGTAATTATCGTGCCAACGGGCATTTGGATGGTGCGAATATTTCTACACATTTTGGAGAAAATTCAATTTTATTGAAAATCACCTGAACTATATTTAGACCACAAAATCAGAGCTCAGAAATAGAAAATCGGCAATTGTGCTCCGATATCGATGATTGATACCTCTATCAAAGGCGTTGAGCCCTGTAATAATCGTGCCAACGGGCATTTGGATCGTGCAAATATTTCTACACATTTTGGAGAAAATTCAATTTTATTGAAAATCACCTGAACTATAGACCACAAAATCAGAGCTCCAATGATTGAGCTCGGGCAATTGTGTTCCGATTTCAATAATTAATACCTATATCAATATTTCTACACATTTTGGAGAAAATTCTATTTTATTGAAAATCACCTGAACCCTAGACCACAAAATCAGAGCTCAAAAATCGAAAATCGGCAATTGTGCTCCGATATCGATGATTGATACCTCTATCTATAGGCGTTGAGCCCTGTAATTATCGTGCTAACGAGCATTTGGATCGTTTGAATATTTCTACACATTTTGGAGAAAATTCAATTTTATTGAAAATCACCTGAACAGACCACAAAATCAGAGCTCCAAAATTGAAAATCAGCAATTGTGTTCCGATATCGATGATTGATACCTCTATCAATAGGCGTTGAACCCTGTAATTAATCATGCCAACGGGCATTTGGATCGTTCAAATATTTCTACACATTTTGGAGAAAATTCTATTTTATTGAAAATCACCTGAACACCACAAAATCAGAGCTCCAAAATCGAAAATCGGCAATTGTGCTCCGATTTCGATGGTTGATACCTTTATCAATAGGCGTTGAGCCCTGTAATTATCGTGCCAACGGGCATTTGGATCGTGCGAATATTTCTACACATTTTGGAGAAAATTCATTTTATTGAAAATCACCTGAACTATAGACCACAAAATCAGAGCTCCAATGATTCAGCTCCGGCAATTGTGTTCCGATTTCAATAATTAATACCTATATCAATATTTCTACACATTTTGGAGAAAATTCTATTTTATTGAAAATCACCTGAACTATAGACCACAAAATCAGAGCTCCAAAATCGAAAATCGGCAATTGTGCTCCGATATCGATGATTGATACCTCTATCAATAGGCGTTGAGCCCTGAAATTATCTTGTTAAAGGACATTTAGATCGTTCGAATATTTCTACAAATTTTGGAGAAAATTCTATTTTATTGAAAATCACCTGAACTATAGACCACAAAATCAGAGCTCCAAAATCGAAAATCGGCAATTGTGCTCCGATATCGATGATTGATACCTCTATCAATAGGCGTTGAGCCCTGTAATTATCGTGCCAACGGGCATTTGGATCGTGCGAATATTTCTACACATTTTGGAGAAAATTCAATTTTATTGAAAATCACCTGAACTATAAACCACAAAATCAGAGCTCCAAAATCGAAAATCGGCAATTGTGCTCCGATATCGATGATTGATACCTCTATCAATAGGCGTTGAGCCCTGTAATTATCCTGCCAACGGACATTTGGATCGTTCGAATATTTCTACACATCTTGAAGAAAATTCTATTTTATTGAAAATCACCTGAACTATAATATAGACCACAAAATCAGAGCTCCAAAATCGAAAATCGGCAATTGTGCTCCGATATCGATGATTGATACCTTTATCAATAGGCGTTGAGCCCTGTAATTATCGTGCCAACGGGCATTTGGATCGTGCAAATATTTCTATACATTTTGGAGAAAATTCAATTTTATTGAAAATCACCTGAACTATAGACCACAAAATCAGAGCTCCAATGATTCAGCTCCGGCAATTGTGTTCCGATTTCAATAATTAATACCTATATCAATATTTCTACACATTTTTGAGAAAATTCTATTTTATTGAAAATCACCTGAACTATAGACCACAAAATCAGAGCTCCAAAATCGAAAATCGGCAATTGTGCTCCGATATCGATGATTGATACCTCTATCAATAGGCGTTGAGCCCTGTAATTATCGTGCCAACGGGCATTTGGATCGTGCGAATATTTCTACACATTTTGGAGAAAATTCATTTTATTGAAAATCACCTGAACTATAGACCACAAAATCAGAGCTCCAATGATTCAGCTCCGGCAATTGTGTTCCGATTTCAATAATTAATACCTATATCAATATTTCTACACATTTTGGAGAAAATTCTATTTTATTGAAAATCACCTGAACTATAGACCACAAAATCAGAGCTCCAAAATCGAAAATCGGCAATTGTGCTCCGATATCGATGATTGATACCTCTATCAATAGGCGTTGAGCCCTGAAATTATCTTGTTAAAGGACATTTAGATCGTTCGAATATTTCTACACATTTTGAAGAAAATTCTATTTTATTGAAAATCACCTGAACTATAGACCACAAAATCAGAGCTCCAAAATCGAAAATCGGCAATTGTGCTCCGATATCGATGATTGATACCTCTATCAATAGGCGTTGAGCCCTGAAATTATCTTGTTAAAGGACATTTAGATCGTTCGAATATTTCTACACATTTTGAAGAAAATTCTATTTTATTGAAAATCACCTGAACTATAGACCACAAAATCAGAGCTCCAAAATCGAAAATCGGCAATTTTGCTCCGATTTCGATGGTTGATACCTTTATCAATAGGCGTTGAGCCCTGTAATTATCGTGTAAACGGGCATTTGGATCGTTCGAATATTTATACACATATTGGAGAAAATTCAATTTTATTGAAAATCACCTGAACTATAGACCACAAAATCAGAGCTCCAATGATTAAGCTCCGGCAATTGTGTTCCGATTTCAATAATTAATACCTATATCAATATGTCTACACATTTTGGAGCAAATTCTATTTTATTGAAAATCACCTGAACTAAAGACCACAAAATCAGAGCTCCAAAATCGAAAATCGGCAATTGTAGTCCGATATCGATGATTGATACCTATATCAATAGGCGTTGAGCCCTGTAATTATCTTGCCAACGGACATTTGGATCGTTCGAATATTTCTACACATTTTGGAGAAAATTCAATTTTATTGAAAATCACCTGAACTATAGACCACAAAATCAGAGCTCCAATGATTGAGCTCCGGCAATTGTGCTCCGATTTTGATAATTAATACCTATATCAATATTTTTACACATTTTTGATTAAATTCAATTTTATTGAAAATCACCTGAACCCTAGACCACAAAATCAGAGCTCCAAAATCGTAAATCGGCAATTGTGCTCCGATATCGATGATTGATACCTCTATCAATAGGCGTTGAGCCCTGTAATAATCGTGCCAACGGGCATTTGGATCGTGCAAATATTTCTACACATTTTGGAGAAAATTCAATTTTATTGAAAATCACCTGAACTATAGACCACAAAATCAGAGCTCCAATGATTAAGCTCCGGCAATTGTGTTCCGATTTCAATAATTAATACCTATTTCAATATTTCTACACATTTTGGAAAAAATTCTATTTTATTGAAAAACACCTGAACTATAGACCACAAAATCAGAGCTCCAAAATCGAAAATCGGCAATTGTGCTCCGATATCGATGATTGATACCTCTATCAATATGCGTTGAGCCTTGTAATTATCTTGCTAACGGACATTTGGATAGTTCTAATATTTCTACACATTTTGAAGAAAATTCAATTTTATTGAAAATCACCTGAACTATAGACCACAAAATCAGAGCTCCAAAATCGAAAATCGGCAATTTTGCTCCGATATCGATGGTTGATACCTTTATCAATAGGCGTTGAGCCCTGTTATAATCGTGCCAACGGGCATTTGGATCGTGCGAATATTTCTACACATTTTGGAGAAAATTCTATTTTATTGAAAATCACCTGAACACCACAAAATCAGAGCTCCAAAATCGAAAATCGGCAATTGTGCTCCGATTTCGATGGTTGATACCTTTATCAATAGGCGTTGAGCCCTGTAATTATCGTGCCAACGGGCATTTGGATCGTTCGAATATTTCTACACATATTGGAGAAAATTCAATTTTATTGAAAATCACCTGAACTATAGACCACAAAATCAGAGCTCCAATGATTGAACTCCGGCAATTGTGCTCCAATTTTAAAAATTAAAACCTATATCAATATTTCTACACATTTTGGAGAAAATTCTATTTTATCGAAAATCACCTGAACCCTAGACCACAAAATCAGAGCTCCAAAATCGAAAATTGGCAATTGTGCTCCGATATCGATGATTGATACCTCTATCAGTTGAGCCCTGTAATAATCGTGCCAACGGGCATTTGGATCGTGCGAATATTTCTTCACATTTTGGAGAAAATTCAATTTTATTGAAAATCACCTGAACTATAGACCACAAAATCAGAGCTCCAATGATTAAGCTCCGGCAATTGTGTTCCGATTTCAATAATTAATACCTATTTCAATATTTCTACACATTTTGGAGAAAATTCTATTTTATTGAAAAACACCTGAACTATATATAGACCACAAAATCAGAGCTCCAAAATCGAAAATCGGCAATTGTGCTCCGATATCGATGATTGATACCTCTATCAATAGGCGTTGAGCCCTGTAATTATCTTGCCAACAGAATTTTGGATCGTTCGAATATTTCTACACATTTTGGAGAAAATTCTATTTTATTGAAAATCACCTGAACTATAGACCACAAAATCAGAGCTCCAAAATCGAAAATCGGCTATTTTGCTCCGATTTCGATGGTTGATACCTTTATCAATAGGCGTTGAGCCCTGTAATAATCGTGCCAACGGGCATTTGGATCGTGCGAATATTTCTTCACATTTTGGAGAAAATTCAATTTTATTGAAAATCACCTGAACTATAGACCACAAAATCAGAGCTCCAATGATTAAGCTCCGGCAATTGTGTTCCGATTTCAATAATTAATACCTATTTCAATATTTCTACACATTTTGGAGAAAATTCTATTTTATTGAAAAACACCTGAACTATAGACCACAAAATCAGAGCTCCAAAATCGAAAATCGGCAATTGTGCTCCGATATCGATGATTGATACCTCTATCAATAGGCGTTGAGCCCTGTAATTATCTTGCCAACAGACATTTGGATCGTTCGAATATTTCTACACATTTTGGAGAAAATTCTATTTTATTGAAAATCACCTGAACTATAGACCACAAAATCAGAGCTCCAAAATCGAAAATCGGCAATTGTGCTCCGACATCGATGATTGATACCTCTATCAATAGGCGTTGATCCCTGTAATTATCGTGCCAACGGGCATTTGGATGGTGCGAATATTTCTACACATTTTGGAGAAAATTCAATTTTATTGAAAATCACCTGAACTATATTTAGACCACAAAATCAGAGCTCAGAAATAGAAAATCGGCAATTGTGCTCCGATATCGATGATTGATACCTCTATCAATAGGCGTTGAGCCCTGTAATAATCGTGCCAACGGGCATTTGGATCGTGCAAATATTTCTACACATTTTGGAGAAAATTCAATTTTATTGAAAATCACCTGAACTATAGACCACAAAATCAGAGCTCCAATGATTGAGCTCGGGCAATTGTGTTCCGATTTCAATAATTAATACCTATATCAATATTTCTACACATTTTGGAGAAAATTCTATTTTATTGAAAATCACCTGAACCCTAGACCACAAAATCAGAGCTCAAAAATCGAAAATCGGCAATTGTGCTCCGATATCGATGATTGATACCTCTATCTATAGGCGTTGAGCCCTGTAATTATCGTGCTAACGAGCATTTGGATCGTTTGAATATTTCTACACATTTTGGAGAAAATTCAATTTTATTGAAAATCACCTGAACAGACCACAAAATCAGAGCTCCAAAATTGAAAATCAGCAATTGTGTTCCGATATCGATGATTGATACCTCTATCAATAGGCGTTGAACCCTGTAATTAATCATGCCAACGGGCATTTGGATCGTTCAAATATTTTTACACATTTTGGAGAAAATTCTATTTTATTGAAAATCACTAGTTTCGCTAAAATGGTACGCGTTTTAGATAGTGTTTTGCGACTTTTTCACAGTAAACAAAAGTTTAGGACAGCTTATGTGCAAACTGTGGTGTAAATTAACGATAAAAGAAGACTTATAAACAAACGTCCACTTTGTGTACTATCGAGTGAAGATTAAGATGCTCTTACACCAGAATATTTGCTTATTGGATGACCAATAACTCTGATTCCTGCTGGAGACTGCCAAGAAATAAAACTATCAAGACTATCCATATAGCAGATCGTTTAAAAAATAAATCAGCAGTTTTAGAGCAAATGGAGTTAAAAATTATTTTGAATTGGAGTACTTGACGAACCTGCAGCAAACAATTTGCGTAGTTATAATAAAAGAATCTAACTTACCAGATTCAAAATGGCTCTTGGGTAGGGTCTAGAAATGAGCTGAATCGATCTTTTTTGTGAAAATCATATGAAAAAATAAACAAAACAAAACTAAAGAGATCGATTTAGCACATCATCAGGGTCATGCAATTACATAAAGGACCTGACAAAAAATTGAGGTTTGTAACATAATAAACAGTTATGGGTCTAACTAAACGATCTGTTCATAAGTTATGTATTTTATCCGGCCGGGATGTTACCGACCAGAGGCTGAAATTACCGGAAACAACACAAAAAGATAGTTGAATTAACTTTTAAATTCATATACTTAGAATAGTCGAATCCATTGACGTTGGTTAGTGAAATAATTTATAATTCGAAAAATACGAAATATTATTCATTCATAATTTGTCAATTAACTTATTTAAATTCACGTTCACCAGTAATATTTTATGGTACGTAATTATAGCCTGAAATTGATCCAAATTAGTAATTTTATTAAAAATGTTATTACTTACCATTTGACATTTTGTTTACAAATATATCAGCGATCAGCTATGTAGTTCAATGATTATCAAACTTTTAGTTCTTAAATATAAATTTGGATGCACCCAGTAGTAAATGCATCACACAAAGTACAATTAGTACCTATATTAATGCAAGTTAACATTTTTTTTTACCAGAAATTAGTGATTTATATATACTTACCTTTCTTATGCTGCTCAATTTTGTTTATTATCATTTTGTCAACCATAAATGTATAACGAAATTTAACCAAGTCATTTTTTTTATACACCACTCTTGGAACCAATTAATCGAAGTTGGCGGTGCTCCGTAGGATCTATAATTAAATTTTGAATTGTGAAACCCGAATTATCTGATCAAGTGACATAATCTTATTCTTGTAACTGCAAAGTGGTTTATGCATCTTCACAGTTGTCATTTGAAGCCAGCTTTAAAAGTATAAAAGGTCCTCTTTTATAGTTTTGGCAGTAGTATATTAGGTTAGAGTTTTTCCTGTACATGAAAATTCTAAATATTAATAAAGAATTTTAATCCACACTTATTATTTTAATCTACGAACAATATCTTGTTTAGAAACCCTAAACATAACAACAGTTATATAATAAGTGCCTTTAATAGGGGCTTAAATACACATTACATCATTTATTAGGTTACTAAAATACTGATTTCGACCAAAAAGTCCATCGTGTTATACTGGTAAAACGAAAATTTAGTCCCCAGAACATTTAAGTTAATTTATCGTAAATAAATTCGCATCATAAATTCCCAAAATACCTGTTCGCACGAAAAAAAAACAACAAAAACCCAAACAACTCAAATTAATTTACCCAGGGTTAAAATTAAATTAACAAATTTGTTTGTTTTAAAACAGCGTGCAATCAATTTATTTTATATAAATTGCTATGTGAAAATACCAAATGAATTACCCTTGAACAACATAACAAGCATAATGCAATTAAACCAAATTTATGTTAAACCAATGTTGGATTTATTATAATTTGGCCGCGCGAGTTAAATAACATGTAAATATCGGATAAATGATGTGATGTGATTTTGGGGGTGATATATTAAAAGTTAACTAAAAAGAAAATTCTTTAACTACATGGTGGTTTTTATTTTTTTAACGGAAAATTCATATATACGTAGTCCACAAAAAAAATTCACTTTATTCTTCAAAACATAATGTTTAATCAACGCCTTTTTCTGGATCTCTTAATTTTCACTTCATTTGTAATGCTCGATTCATTTAATATTTTTGGCGTTTGCCTTTTAATACAAACCAATTTACTATTACTTGTCACAGTATTTATTCGCAATGGAACGATAATTACGGACGGCAACAATTGGTCTTTCATGTTGCTGTTATATATCTCCAAAGAACTGTTAAAACCGTACACATCTAACTTAGTTACCTCTACTGTATTTGAAGCGACCAAGATCTATAAGTAAGAAAAAAGTTAAAAAAAAACAACAATAAAACGTTAATCTAAGTAGCCATATGCAAGATATAGACCCGAATGAGAACCTCAACAGAACAGTGGAAGCATCGTTAGTGGGTTTGCGAAGAGATAAAATTCCTTCACGATATCTGCTAAACAAGTGGAACACGGTTGGATAAAGAGCAACCTTTGACTCGTCCAAGTAGCAGAATGTAGAACGGAGGTGGCTCCGGGAGCAAGTAACAGCGGTGAGGCCATTTTTATTGTGACCGAATCACAGTTCAAAGGTCTGTGGCGATTTACTCAATGACACATACACACACGTCGTAATCCTTATTAATTACTCATTGGGTAAAAGCGGTACTAACAACAATATAAAAATGTAATCACGTACTTTTGAAAAAAAAAAAAAGGAATGTTAGTAATTAAGCACGTCATTTATTTTTACAAAGCATAAAGTGGCGTTCAGCCACTTTAAGCACAAAACCCAGCAGTGTGGTTCTGTATTTTGGACCAACTATTCAATGTTGCTGGAATTACCACAAAGGGCACGAAATACGCCCACGCAGTTAACGCGCTAGATTCGCGCTTGCATAATTCGTTTGCGGACCTTATCCTGCGAAACATGGGAGATACCCTATACAGCACGTTCCGCGAGAAGGTAGTGCGCGTGCCCGGCGAGTCAAAGAAGACAAAAATGAACAACGCCCTACACGGATTGTCACTAGGGGACAAAAAACCCTCACAGCTGTTGAGCGAATTCAAATTAAACGCCGACAGTGATTCAGTGAGATAACTTTACAACAGTTGTGGATGTCGCGCTTACCTCAAGACGTTAGCCGAACGAGCAGACGCCCTTATGGAAACAATCTCGCAGACGCGATTAAATGCCATCGGGAGTATTCCGGCATAAGTTCAACCCACAACCGCAGCCAGCAGCCCACTAAATTTCGAGGAGATATTAGCTGGGTTCCGCATAAGTTTAGTAAATGAAGTGAAGCAATTGATCACAGCCGGAGGTAGCCAGTCGCATGGGTCGCGATCTCTTTCGCGAGGTAAATCGAGAAATCGGGGACATTTCAGTCGTTCAGGGTCCCAGCATAATAAATTAATACCAGGTTCATACGCATATTACTATCACGAGAGATTCGGTGACAGCGCACGCAGATGCGTGATCGGTTGCAAATTCTGGCAGAGTAAAACGAACATTGCAATGACAGACAATGGCAGCTCGTCTCAGCAAAAAACAAATCTTTAAGCAGTAATCCAATGCTGGCGACCGTTTACGATAACGCAATTTCTAGTCGCCTGATAATTTTTCACTAAATGAGTCGTCAAAAATTCCTTCTTGATCCGGACGCGGACTTATCGATAGTCCCTCTAAAATTATTTAAGCCAGCCAAACCTAATTCTACATTAAAAATTTACCCGGCTAACGGCACACTATTCCCCGCATATGGCACAAAATTATTAAAGTTGGATGTCGGGTGGCGTCGCGAATACCGTTGGGAATTCGTCATAGGGGACGTCACGACCTCAATTTTGGGTGACGATTTTTTAGAATGCACGGGCCTCATCGTGGACATGCAGGGACGCAAGATTGTCGATCCGATGACTTCACTATCTGTTAAGGGCATACCAACACATATGCAGACATCAAGTCTGTCATTTATCAACAATGTTACAATACCCAAACAAATCCAGGATTTAATCAGAAGGTTTCCGGAGATCACAAACCGTTCATTAAGTAACACTACAAGTAAACACAACGTTACGCACCGTCTGGAAACAACAAGACAAAAGCGCGTCGTGTGGCACCTGATAAGTTCAAAATAGCGAGGACAGAGTTCGAATTGGCACAGGGTGTTTGTCGTCCGAGTAATAGTCCGTGGGCGAGGCCACTTCATTTGGTGTTAAAAAAGAATGGAGACTGGAGACCATGTGGATAGTATCGCTCACTAGATCGAATCAAGATCCCTGACAGGTACCCAAGACCGAATATACTTTTCGCATGAACTCGCAAGTTGTACAATATTTTCGACTATCGACCTTGTTCAAGCATACCATCAAATCCCGATCGAACCATCAGATGTCGCCAAAACAGCCATCTCAGAATGCAGCACAGACTTTACAAAGACTGATGCATTCTGTATTATCCGGCCTCAATTTCTGTTTTGTCTACTTGGATGACATTCTCGTTGCATGCAAGACCTTCGACAAACATCTTGAACATCTCAAGATTATGTTTCAAAAATTATCCGAGTATGGTTTGATCATCAGTTCGGACAAATGCATCTTCGCATTACCCGAAGTCCAATTTCTAGGTCATCTTATCACAAAACAAGGCTTTCTTCCTCTTCCGGATAAAGTCAATTCCATTAAAAGTTTCGAACAGCCTGTAACTGTTGATCAATTCAAGCGTTTTTTTGGGCGTTCATGATCAATTTTAATAGACGTTTTATCAGAGGCGCAGGACTTTGGCATCTACAGACGCCTTCAATAATTGCAAAGACAAGCTGTCGACTAATCGACATTCCACGCGTCTCCGACGTTGACAACGTCGTTTCAGATACCCTTTCACGTATAGATCAAATTTCGCTTACTGAAAACATTGACTATGCACAAATCGCGGATGAACAAACCAATGATGCAGAACTACGAGAACTTTTGCATGATGACAATCATGACACAATTTATTGTGACATTTCGACTGGTACACCCAGACCCTTTATTCCGTTGAACTTTCGGAACCAGGTTTTCGAATCATTTCACAATCTTTCACACCCTGGAATTCAAGCTACTACAAACATTTTAACGAAAAACGTTATTTACCCATCTCTCAAGAAGGATTCGAAAAAACTTACTCAACAATGTCTAAAATGCCAAAAGTCGAAAGTTTCAAGGTATACTAAATCACCTCTCGCAAGTTTCACTCTAGCTTCGCAACGTTTTGCAGAAATTCACCTCGACATCATTGATCCTTTACCGCTTTCTGGTAATCACCGATCGTTACACACGTTGGCCTGAGGCGATTCCGATTCCCGATATCACCGCTGCCACTGTCGCGTTCGCAGGATTTTCATCATGGATTTCCCGTTTTGGCGTTCCAGTGTCCATCCTTACAGACCAAGGCACTCAGTTTGAATCTGAACTGTTCGGCGAGCTGACAAAGTTTATTGGTTGCCAGCGTATTCGGACCACGGCTTGTAATCCGAAATGCAATGGCATGGTAACAAGATGGCACCGTACATTAAGGGTTGCTATAATGTGCCACGAACGCACAGACTGGCATGAAAACCTGCCAACAATCATGTTAGGGTTACGATCATCTATATGCGAAGAATTGCAAGCGTCTTGTGCTGTGTTGCTATACGGCGCGGCTATTCGAATACCTGGTCAATTTTTAGAAAATACAAACATAGTCCCACAGACCGGTGTGAAGTATTTCACAAAAAGTGTAGCTACACAAATTAACGAAAAGTGTAAGTGTACTGAAAAAGCGTAGGCCTACATAAAAAGTGTAAATAAGAAGTAGAACCAGGTATGGGGCAGTATTACCATAAAGTGGGCAGGTCAAACTATCCGAAACAATTTTCCTTATTACAATAAAAAGGGTTGGGTATGTTCGACGCTATTTGAAAATTGTGAAAATCAAATAAACTGTCAAAACCTGATGCTACACTATGACCATTTACAAAAATTTGCCAATTTTCATTTTGATTGCTCGATTATTTCTAAATATTTCTTAGAAAATTCTATTTTATTGAAAATTAACTGTGCTATAGCCCACAAGTTTTTGGGCGGCAAAAATCTAAAATAGTCCGACTACGATGGTTGATACCTCTATCAATATTTTTCGGGACCTGTTATTGCTGTGAAAATTTTCATTTTGATTGCTCAATTATTTCTAGATATTTCTTAGAAAATTCAATTTTATTGAAAATTAACTGTGCTATAGCGCACAAGTTTATGGGCGGCAAAAATCTAAAATGGTCCGATTACGATGGTTGATACCTCTATCAATATTTTTCGGGACCTGTTATTGCTGTGAAAATTTTCATTTTGATTGCTCGATTATTTCTAAACATTTCTAAGAAAATTCAATTTTATTGAAAATCAACTGTGCTACAGCCCACAAGTTTTTGGGCGGCAAAAATCTAAAATGGTCCGATTACGATGGTTGATACCTCTATCAATAGGTTTCGGGACCTATAATTGCTGTCACAATTTTCATTTTGATTGCTCGATTATTTCTAAACATTTCTAAAAAAATTCAATTTTATTGAAAATTAACTGTGCTATAGCCCACAAGTTTTTGGGCGGCAAAAATCTAAAATAGTCCGACTACGATGGTTGATACCTCTATCAATAGGTTTCGGGACCTGTAATTGCTGTGACAATTTTCATTTTGAGTGCCCGATTATTTCTAAATATTTCTTAGAAAATTCAATTTTATTGAAAATTAACTGTGCTATAGCCCACAAGTTTATGGGCGGCAAAAATCTAAAATGGTCCGATTACGATGGTTGATACCTCTATCAATATTTTTCGGGACCTGTTATTGCTGTGACAATTTTCTTTTTGATTGCTCGATTATTTCTATACATTTCTAAAAAAATTCTATTTTATTGAAAATTAACTGTGCTATAGCCCACAAGTTTTTGGGCGGCAAAAATCTTAAATGGTTCGATTACGATGGTTGATACCTCTATCAATAGGTTTCGGGACCTGTAATTGCTGTGATAATTTTCATTTTGATTGCTCGATTATTTCTAAATATTTCTTAGAAAATTCAATTTTATTGAAAATTAACTGTGCTATAGCCCACAAGTTTTTGGGCGGCAAAAATATAAAATGGTCCGATTACGATGGTTGATACCTCTATCAATATGTTTCGGGACCTGTTATTGCTGTGACAATTTTCATTTTGATTGCTGAATTATTTCTAAACATTTCTTAGAAAATTCAATTTCGACAGTTTATTTGATTTTCACAATTTCAAAAAAATGGCGTCGAACATACCCAACCCTTTTTATTTTAATAAGAAAAATTTGTAACATCTCTGAGATTTTTGTAAATGGTCATAGTTTAGCATTGGGTTTCGACAGTTTATTTGATTTTCACAATTTTCAAAATAGCGTCGGACATACCCAACTCTTTTTATTTTAATAAGAAAAATTGTTTCGGATAGCTTGACCTGTCCACTTTATGGTAATATCGCCCCATACCTGGTTCTACTTCTTATTTACACTTTTTATGTAGACCTACACTTTTTCAGTACACTTACACTTTTCGTTAATTTGTGTAGCTACACTTTGTGTGAAATACTTCACACCGGTGTCCCACAGAGCGAGTTCGTCAAACAATTGAAAAGTTATTTCACGGAACTAAGGCTGACACCAGCATCGCGACACTGCACCCAAAAAACATTCGTCAGTAAAGAATTGAGAATATGCTCCCATGTCTTCTTACGTACAGGCACACTTCGTAAAGCACTACAACCACCTTATACCAGACCACATCAAGTAATCAAACGTAACGAGAAAAACTGTACAATAATCGTTAACAAAAAACAAGCAAATGTATCAATAGATCGATTGTTTGTGTTTTGCGCCAGCTAACATAGACGAACAACAAGAAGCTTCGCGCGGTTCAAACTTATCCCCGAAATCATCACAAGCAAATTGAATAACGTCACTGCTACCGATCGTTATCCAATCCCTCATATTCAGGATTTTTCTTGCAAATTAAATGCCATTATCATTTTTTCGACCCCCGATTTAGTAATAGCTTATCACCAAATACCATAATAGAACGAAAAAATGTGCCTAAAAGAACCATCACCACCCCTTTCAGTCTTTTTGAATTTAGACGGATGACGTCCGGCCTAAGGAACGCAGTACAATCTTTTTAGCGGATAATGCATTCGGTCTTATTTCGCGTATATTTTTGCTTTACTTCAATGGGCAGGGAATACTTCCGTTGTGTGAACATATTAAAGTTATCGAACATTTCGAACGGCCATCAACGATAAACCAGTTAAACCGTTATTTTTTTTTGCGAATGGTCAATTTTTATATCCGTTTTAATCCTGGCGCACCTCGGGACCAGACACTGTTGAATGATTTTCTAAAGGGAAACAAAAACACTAAAACGCAGATAGCCTGGACCGAATTAGCAATTATGGTCGACGCATCGGATACCGGTATCGGAGCGGTGGTACAACAATAAACCGAGGAAGTTTTTTCAGCTACTGAGCTTAAATTCAGTACGTTATGATCGAAAACTTTTGGCACCTTATTCAAGCAATAAATATTTTAGCTACTTGCTAGAAGGGAAAAATGTTACACAAAAATTAGAAAAAGCCTCGCTAAAGAAAATTTAGACACCTCGACTTTATTAGTCAATTCACACCGGACCTACATCATAAAATATTTCGGGAATAATGTCGTCGCTGATATACATACTGTCACGAATTAATGAAATTTCTATCGCGCAAAATATAGCGAACGCGCAAGCTGACGACGAAGAG